>MJUT01008629.1:90895-105509 GCA_002080005.1 Gigantidas platifrons
CTTCAGTACAGACCTTATAACTTGATCCCAGTCCTTAGCATTTTTATAAGCTTCAGTACAGACCTTATAACTTGATCCCAGTCCTTAGCGTTTTTATAAGCTTCGGCTGCTTCTTTGAAACGTCCGTCTGCCTCCTTAGCCTTGGCGTACTGAATATGTATCTTGGGTGACGTCACATGAGATAGTAACTCTCCAACTTTGTTCCTAAAATGTCAAATAAAAAACATTTGAAATAAAAATGCTTTCTTTGCAAAAAATTTGATATTTTATCCATTTAGAGTTAATCGTTAAGTTTTAAACCATTTAAAAATTGTGATTCCTACCCAACTTGTTGAAGAGACAAAATGTTCCATGTTTGTTTTTACTTAATATCTAATTAATTTGTCATCATGACATCAATTTTAGAGGAGACCTCGGTGTCGGAATGGATAAGTTTGATACCACTGATATGAAATTGTGCCCTGATTCTCATTTCAAGTATGCAGGTTTCCAGAAATATGCCTAAGGTCAGGGGTTACGCAGGTCAGTTTCATTATAAGTTTGGTAGTCATGATATAACTGAAGAAACCTTGAACCAATCTAATCTATCAATTTTGGACACTACAAATGTTTTTAAATAAATAAATGTTTTATTGATTTTGCAATAAAAATGAAGCTCTGTCACAGCAAACAAACTTGTTAAGTGAAATAGTAACAAAAAAAATACAGGCACAGTTGATATTACTTATTACTTGAAAATAAAAAAAAATATCAGTAATTCATACATTTCCCCTTCAAATTCATTGCATAACATTTTCAGTATCATTGGACTGACTGATATTATACAATTAATGACTATTAATGAGGTGGATACAAGGCTTTATTAACCCAAGAATATTATATTTACCGAGGCCCCTTAAGGCAGAGGTAAATATATTATTCTTGGGTTAATAAATCCTGGTATCCACCGAATTGAAAGTCAATAATTGTTTTATTATATGACACATTTTATATGTTTCTTTCACCCTTAAAATAAGCTTTGATCACAATATTTTCTTTTGTTTTCCTTGTTGGAATGTTATATTCACCTGGTGTGACGTCACACCAGGTGATTATAACATTCCAACAAGGTAAATAAAACCACGAGGTGATTATAATGTTTTATAAAGATCCATTATAATGCTACAGATAAAAACTATAAGATCTGTTTATAAATGTCTTGACATACATTATCACTAATATCACAGCTTGTTCTATCAATTATCACTAATATCACAGCTTGTTCTATCAAACTTGCTTCTATACTAGCGATAATGTCTCTCCCGATTTCCATAGCTACATAGAGTCAACATAAAATCTTTGAAAAATCTTTTTACTTTTAGCAAACAATAGAATTTTCCAATGAATACTAACCAGTTTTTACCCCTGATGTATACACTAGCAGCTTTGTCATAATACCCTCCTTGTTCATACAGAGTAGCTGCCTCCGTCCATTGCTGAAATATAAAACAATAGCAGAACTGCATTTTTATTTAAACCCACAAATATCTTATTCTTAGAAAATTGTCATTAGAAAATTGTCACATTTTTATTCAATTACATCTTTCTAAAAACCATGTTAGTTGCAAGTTCCATTCCTGTTCAAGGCAAGGTGTTCTTGATGCAAGTTTGCATGATACAGGCAACTTGCAACTGGTTAGTGCTTTTCTACAAATAATCCTGTTGCCTCAAATAAAAAAAAATCCACTGTGATATAACAAAGAATAATTTAATTTGATGTGAATACTGCAATCTGATTGGCTGATCCGCCTGGAACAACATTGATTATACTTGATAACCTGGGTTTGTATTATGATGTCGCCAATGACAAATTCAAATAGTCCCATGAAATAATGGTAATTAAAATCGAGGAATCATTACATTTTGTTGTAAAAATTAAATTATAAGGAATATGTTGATAATGTAATTAAACAGCCATAACCAAACTGTTCTGATTTACTCAAGGTATCATATAATCCACACACAGTAATATGTTGATAGTATCTTTAAACAGCCGTAACCAAATTGTTCTGATTGACTCAAGGTATCATATAATCCACACACAGTAATTCTTATGTACCTTCATACTCTCTAAGATACCAGCACATTCTTTCTTTAACATTCTACTAGGCATCTTCATAGCCATGGCCACTCCCCTGAAAACATACATTCATCATTCTTTTAAATATCTTACTGACTTATGTTAAATATACATGATGATATAATTGTGATTATTTAACTATGAATTTCTTTTACAAAAACAGGAAATTTCTCTAAATGTCTTCAATTATTCATGTTAAGTATATAAAATTATTTATTAACTATGAATTTTGTAAAAAATTAGAGGGAAAAAACTCTTTTTAAGAAGTTCTACAAAATACCAACTTCTATCCAGAGACGAATGAATATTTACGTTAAATTGGCTAATGCAAATTACCAATACAAATCTTTAAAAAAGTTATTAATTACTTGTTTTAATAATGATAATATATAACACATTGTAATAGAAATGTTCAAATTATAGGTGTAAAAGACCAACAATTTAATATTCTATTGTCCAATGACACAAAAATGCATACGCCTTGCTATGCCTGATGTATCATATTTTTTGTTCCCTTTAAATAAATGAAGGAGTGTACTATAAGGGGAGATAATCATAATAACCTTCTGATATCACCCATCCTAATAGACATCCTGGCTATTCCTGCCACACACACTTCATCATGTTCCCTGTCTTTCTCCTCTCTAGTTATGCCTTTCTCATAATGGGCAAGAGCATTCATATAGTCACCAGTAAACTCTAATTGTTGGGCATATTCTCTGGAGATGTATGGGATCTGTTCTGGAGCCAGAGCCTTAGCTAGCTGTAGAGCACTATCCCAATGAAGCAGATCTCTTCTCATCTGTCAATCAAATATAAACCAATGACTAATGAAAACTAGATAGAATTTCAATGTAATCATCTATGAGTCTGTTTTCTTACCAATACTGTTAGCTTAGTGACACAAGAAATAAAAGAAATTTAAAAGCATCCATAGAATAATTCTTGGTAAATTGTTTATTCCTCAGCCACGAAGACGTTACATTAAATGAAAGACAACAAATGCTCACGTTCAATTGAATAATTAAGAAATAAATCATGGAAGCCAGAATGTGTTTTGAATTTTAACATGGGTTGGTGGATATTAGTATTTTATGTTGAGCGGTAGCAAGGGATAACATTTACTAATATCCTGCCAATCCATGTTAAAACTAATAACACATTCTGGCTTCCATGAATTACTTCGATTCTGATATGTCAAACAGTACAAATATGGTAGTATACTTTGATTGGAAGACGGTAATTTATATTTACGTTAGCGGACAATGTCGCACACAATTTATGCTGCCAAATTCGAGTAGACGATAATTCATCAACATGTACTTTTATGACGGGAAAGTCAGTCACATACACTTTTACGACAGGAACATCAGTCGTATTGATGGAGCATTCGTAACAATAATATTGTGTTTGCATGTTTTAATTGTACGTTGCATTTGATTAATTTTGGATATGTTGATTATTTTCAGTGAATATAGATGTTTAAAACGTTATTCTAACATGACCTCACTCTTTCCCTTTGCTAAAAATAAACAGAATTATTTCTTCGTATTATCTCAATAACACATGCGCCGATGAATGTGACTGACGTTTCCATTGGCAGCATAAATTGTGACCCGAATAAAGCCGATAGAGGGCGCAGTATTATTCGAGTTACATAAATTGTGTGTGACATTTTCCGCAAGCATATGTATAAATTACCATCTTCCAATCAAAGTATACTACCGTATTTGTACTCTTAGACATATCAGAATCGAAATAAATCATGGAAGCCAGAATGTGTTTTGAGTTTTAACATGGATTGGCGGATATTAGTAAATTTTATCCCTCGCTCCTGGCTCGGGATAAAATACTAATATCCGCCAATCCATGTTAAAACTCCCAACACATTCTGGCTTCCATGATTTATTTCTTAAACAACCGTGTAAATAATTTTATTTTGTGATTTTATCACCTGGCTTAAATGTGTACAACGCATGAGCTAATGGCATTTTGTCATCAGATTCATCGCTCGTTTGTTTGCAAAGCGAAAGAAGGACGTCATATTAGAATTGACAAGATTAAAGCATAAAACATAAGTCTATAGATTTTTACATTATTAAATCAAGTAAGCTTCAAACAATGGCATATCTTAATTAATACTACATGGTCATAAAATGTGAATATTACCTCTAGAGCTGCAAGTGGTTTTCCAGATGCTAAAAATAAATCTTGTGCCAAATTGAACTCTCCAAGAAACATGGCTATATTTCCTGATAATAGATTTCTATCTTCTAAATTCTGAAAAAAAAGTTCATCATATTCAATCACTATTAAATATAAATATAAAATGCTCCTTTTTTTTCTAAAGATATTACTAAAATGATACTTGAATTATTTTTTGCCATTGTGTGGTCTGTCCCTTGATTTACAGATTCTGATTACCCCTCTGGTATCTTGTGGTGGCCATTGTGTGGTCTGTCCCTTGATTTACGTCTTCTGATTACCCCTCTGGTATCTTGTGGTGGCCATTGTGTGGTCTGTCCCTTGATTTACAGATTCTCATTACCCCTCTGGTATCTTGTGGTGGCCATTGTGTGGTCTGTCCCTTGATTTACAGATTCTGATTACCCCTCTGGTATCTTGTGGTGGCTATTGTGTGGTCTGTCCCTTGATTTACAGATTCTGATTACCCCTCTGGTATCTTGTGGTGGCCATTGTGTGGTCTGTCCCTTGATTTACAGATTCTGATTACCCCTCTGGTATCTTGTGGTGGCCATTGTGTGGTCTGTCCCTTGATTTACGTCTTCTGATTACCCCTCTGGTATCTTGTGGTGGCCATTGTGTGGTCTGTCCCTTGATTTACGTCTTCTGATTACCCCTCTGGTATCTTGTGGTGGCCATTGTGTGGTCTGTCCCTTGATTTACGTCTTCTGATTACCCCTCTAGTATCTTCAAACTCTTCTTATTCCATACCATGATTTAGAGATGTTAATTAATAAAACTTGCAGTTTGCACAATTTCATGAATAAAATGTGCATTGTATTTGAAATAACTTCTGAAGCCAATCATTGATTTTACTGTCACAAATTGGATTTTGATGTTGATATTATAGTGGTGTCAGTAAAACTATTATTTAGGAATATAAAACCTGAGACTGAGGTTGTCAACTATTAAATTACATTATTATACTTTGTGCAAGTTTCTGTAGTGATATTTGGTACTGTAATATTTTGGCATATTACCTGGGCAATTAGACACTCAGTATAATAATGATATTAATGTGGTCTTGTCCAGGTAATATGCCAAAATATTTTCTCTCAGACCTGGGTAATATTTTGGCATATTACCTGGACAAGACCACATTATTATATAAATACAATTATTCCTATTCTGTTGAAATAATTTAAAAAACCCTTTTAATTACATTTTTTAAGTAAGTGTAAACATTAAAGTTGCACATGATGCTCTAATAAATAAACATTGTGGTAAAAATGTTGATATCTAATATAGAGACTGGAATAACCGTGTTCAGGTACACTCAGTCAAAAGATAGCAAAGCCATATAAATTCAAAGTCTTTTGGGAGCCAGAAAAGCAAAGGGCCTATGGTCACCTAATTAGGATATTTAAAGATTTGATTGATTGATTGGTGTTTAACATCAACTTTGGAAATAATTCAGCTATATCGTGCCATGAACAAATTTTATTATTAACTTAGACACCTACAAGACCCTTAGAAATAAAACATACTGGTCTATATTGGATATTCAAAAAAACTGTTGCATCATATGTTGCCTTAGAGTACAATTTCATTTTTTAATTAAAGGACTTGTTGTAGTATTCCAATCTAAATGGATTACCTACCCTGAGCTGATGTAGGGAAGTTACCATGCCAACATCTCCTATGTCTCTGTACACTCTAATAGCTAAAATGAGAAAGAATCGCACAATATGAAAAATTAAATAAATTAAAGAACTAAACTATTTAGATTGACAAATTTTGTAAATTAAATTAAATTCAATTCAATTTCTATTATTTGACTGGGAAAACAACCTGCATAGAATCATACATGTGAACTGAGAACAGGTCTTATTTTTGGTTAATGTTCCACTGCAATAGATTTTAATTCCAATAAACAAAAAAGTCAAGTTAAATTAGCAATAATAAACAACTGGAACTTAAATGAAAATTCATGATGCAGACTATTTAAAAAAAACAATCGACAAATTTAAATGAAATTCCTCTGGTGTTTATTAGCTTTACCATTAGAATAACAGCTAAACATGAACATATGGTTATTTTTATAACTACGCTGATATCTTCAAAATATTATTTAAAATCTTACAGTAACATGTTCCTAATGATCTGCAGATTTACACTGAACTGGCGACCTATATTTAAAGCTAGAACACTGTTAGGTGTGTTAAAACCTACCAAAATCAACTTCTAAATTTTTCAGAGCTCCCTTTCCAAGGTCTATCCAAGCTACAATATCATTTAGTCTCTGACAGAACATCCAACAATCCTTAAACCTATAATAAAACAATACATGTACAGGCTCAGGATAATTCTGTTGTCATACAGTGAAACCTGTCTAAGCCAAATCTCGTTGGGACCACTGTTTGTGTTTTGAATAAACAGGTATTCGATATAAAATTTAAAAAGATTTCCTACATTTTAATTTCATTTAATTGTTTTTATTTTTTTTAATTTTATTTACAAAGGATTCTATTTTAGTCAGGGTTAGGTTTAGACAGGTTTCCACTTTAGTCAGGGTTAGGTTTAGACAGGTTTCCACTTTAGTCAGGGTTAGGTTTAGACAGGATTCCACTTTAGTCAGGGTTAGGTTTAGACAGGTTTCCACTTTAGTCAGGGTTAGGTTTAGACAGGTTTCCACTTTAGTCAGGGTTAGGTTTAGTCAGGGTTAGGTTTAGACAGGTTTCTGTTTTAGTCAGGGTTAGGTTTAGACAGGTTTCCACTTTAGTAAGGGTTAGGTTTAGACAGGTTTCTGTTTTAGTCAGGGTTAGGTTTAGACAGGTTTCTGTTTTAGTCAGGGTTAGGCTTACACAGGTTTCCACTTTAGTCAGGGTTAACTTTAGACAGGTTTCCACTTTAGTCAGGGTTGGGTTTAGACAGGTTTCTGTTTTAGTCAGGGTTAGGTTTAGACAGGTTTCTGTTTTAGTCAGGGTTAGGCTTAGACAGGTTTCCACTTTAGTCAGGGTTAGGTTTAGACAGGTTTCCACTTTAGTCAGGGTTAGATTTAGACAGGTTTCACAGTAAAACTTTCTTTTTCTAATAGGAAAATCAGAAGACATTTGCTCCACATTCTGAAAATATCATGCTAGTCCTCGTGGATAACCAAATATCTCTGTCATCCAAATAAAATGATGTTATTTCATTTCTGTTATTATTATTCAATTTTGTAGACCATCTTGTCTTGTCATGTGTATTTTTATATCTATTTATGTTAAATTGGCAAATTCTCTATACCACTATTTAAACTATGATTTTATAAGAAATAAAGAATCTTGAATCTTGACAATTAGCAATATTTTATGCAGCCAGACATAACTGAAAACTGAAACATGAATATAACAAACAATTTATACAAATTCTGAAAACCATTGCACCACAGAGACAGTTACAGGAGAAATAAAAACTGAAAACCATAAGACAATAATTACATTACTTCCGTTTTTCATTGAAATGTTACAATATTATTGGTTATGAAGTGGTCACATGATTATAAACAGAGATGTTTCAAATCACAATGAAACTCAAACCCGAACTTGCACGTGCCTCCATGATGACGTCAGATGTAAACAATCAATGGCGTAGTAATTTCCAACAGCAAATAATCTAACACAAATAAAATTCACAACAAAAAATTCAACTATATTAAATTTTGGTAGGATTTAAATATAATTATAAGAATTGAATGAATTCTTTTGAAGTTTCATTGGGTATGAAAGCGTTGATCGAACTACATTTTCAACATAAATGTACTTCGGTCAATGCTTTCATACCTCAATGAAACTTCAAAAGAATGCATTCAATTCTTAATTGAAGCAATGTAAACTGAGATTTAAACTGAAGAATTTAACACCCTCTAAAGGGACATTACTTAATTAAATAAAACAATTAAATACCTTCTTAGTAGTATTCCTTGTTTCAATGCATTCCTGATCTGAAAATAGGAAATATATAATTATTATCATCAATAGAACTATTTAATGTAAGAAAATCAAGAATACAAAGCATGTGCTTTATTAAACAAGCTTAATGTACAATCATCAAATAGAATAATAACTGGAAAACAGAAAATGGTCAAAAGTCTATAATGAAGTCAGAATATAGGGGAGGTAATCTGCAAAATACATGGCTATTTCCCCTTTTACTTCATACTGAAAATTGGTTTAGAAAAAATCAGTCCCTAAATTTTTAGGCACATTTCTCATAAAGTCTGAAAAACTTAAATGAATAATGTTAAAGCAAGGTCTATTGATCCTGACTACTTCATTTGATGTTAACTGACTGAAATGGTCATGGAAACAGGTTCCTGGTTTATAAATAGACTTAATTTCAATACAAACCAACCTGATCTGGGCCAAAACTATCCAATTCTTCATTGACCAAGGCTGAATGGGTATCTAAGATCTGAGTGGCTAATCTGCCACTCTGTGACTGTAATGTTACTTCACCACTGTACAATAATATAGGAATATTTCCATATGGCAGCTTAGATTCACCAACATATTCTACAATAGGTCCTGTAAAAATTTCAAGTATTAAGCCAAAACTGTAAAGATGTTAATGTATAAAAGTGCTACTTATTGTATACAAAAATATATGTAGACTTCATCATTGTTCTTGTGCCATTATTAAAACACACATGTAGAAAAAGTCAATTATATTAACATTAAACATTTCTACAAAAGTACAAAATGTCATAAAACCAAAACAATTTCCAAATTATCTGAAAACAGCTGAAACAAGATGTTGCACGCTACGTCGTGCTAAGAATACCCCCACTCATTCATTTGTAAGTCGCACTGTAAACGGGAAGTAAATGTGCGGTAAACCTGGAAAGGGGAGACACGGTACAAGTCACCATGCCAAAGCCATATATCAAATATAAAATCATTTCTTCCAGTAGAAGCTGAGATATCTGTTACGAAAGTGTGAACGGACGGACGGACGGACAAGGTGATTGCAATATAGCCCCCTCTCTAAGAGTGGGGGTATAACAAGCATCATTCATTTTCACTGTCATCATCTGTGACGGCAGCGCTAATACTGTTACTGTCTCATTCTGTTTCTCTATATGAATCAGGTACCAGAAAAGCTTTATTAGGTCCATACTTACCATGCATACTCTCTCTACTGTACATATATGTATACATCTTTTCTTCATCATAGGTAATAAATACTCCCTGAAAAAATAATTAAATACCTGGAATTATTGACCAACCAGACTGATAGTTTGATATACTGATCAAATCTTACCTGCAATCAAAAGTAACAAAAAAATCTGGAGAGCATACAGTTGCTAACCAGAGAGGTTAATGAACAGTTTTTAATGTTTGACAGTATTACTAGAGAGGTTAATGAACAGATTTTAATGTTTGACAGTATTACTATGTAGTGGCCATCTTGGAAATGGACAGGGTCGACAGAGAAAATATTGCAATGAAAACTGGACTTTTTTATTCAAATTTCATTTACTTCTATTCAGTGTATTTGAAGAAGAAAAATTTAGATTTTCTACCAATCAGAAGACTTGGTGTCCATCTTGGATGATGAACAAGGTCACCAGATACAATTTTGCAAGCATCACGGCAGATGACAGAGACCAAGGGATAACAAAAACTCACTTGAGCATTACAATAATTTTGATCAAATTTAGCCCAGTGGTTCTTGCAAAAGACAACAGATACCAAATGATGGGAAAAGCTCACTTCAGCTTTTGACCCTAGTGAAATAAAAAAGAATAACAATTGTTTCCATACATGTATATCTACAAGAGTTTAAAAAAAAAAATTCTCAGTGCATAGGGGATGCTAAAGTTATATAATTTAACCATGCAAACTTCAAATAGAAAAAATTCAATAATTCTTATATAATTAAAGTATATCGTTTCCGTGCCTTTTGATTGTACAAAGAAACTGTCACCGTTTTTTTTTATTCGTTCATAACTCGATGAACTTTTCAATCTGCAGGCCGTAACTACGAGGATCCACCATCTTGAAAATTCTACATGTCATACTTACAACAATATACAAAAATAAAATTAAAATGCCTACCTTGTAAACTTATATTAGTTAAATCTTATTAAAATTGAACCATACACGAAGTCAAATGACGCCTGATCTTAACGTTTTAAACTGGAAGTCTTCATATGACGTCATGTTGTTAATGTTACAAAGTCGTCAACAAGATTTCATGGAATTTTAATTTGTGTTATTTTTAGACCAGGGATATGCAAGAATAATACATTTTTATCTACAATATTGAATTTAAGAATTATAAGTATTAAATGGTTCTTTTCAGGAGTTCATGCATGTGTAAACGGTGCTGATGCACTCACAAAGTTTACCTAAATGCCCTTTGGACGTTTATTCAGTTTGTGAGTGCATTGGCACCGTTTACACATGCATGAACTCCTGAAAAGAAGCGTTTAATACTATATTGATCCTCTAATAGACTTTGTATTAATGAATTTCCCATTTTCTGTTCTGTATGAAAAAAAAGAAGAAGAAACATTGTTTGTTTTCATGCATTTTTGATATAACTGTGTGTATCGAAATCGATAATTGATTGGACTTTATCACGGAATTTTCCCGATATTGTGCATATATTACTTATGTACCTCAAACAATAGGTTTCCTTCCTCGGTATTATAGAGCTCCTTTGTTGATTGGTTTTGGACGCGGCTGTCCACGGAAAACCAAACTGTGAAATATAATTAGACTGGATATGGCATATTGCCCGTCATTGTGTAAGTTTGAAACAATACTGACATTATATTTTTTGTTTAATTTCAATAGTCAATTCAGTTCTCAACAGTACGTTCATTGTTATTCAACAATACTCATGATATTTCTTATTCATGTATTTCAGGTTGAAACATCACTACCAATTTAAAGTTATAACCTTTGACGTAGTATTTATTGCCATAATACCTAAAACACTGTGGTGTCATTTTTATTCTTCATGAATCAGTTTTAATGAATTCCATGTTTCATTTAATTTACGAGGGCCTGGTTGGCTCAGTGAGTTAGGTAGTTGGATTTCCTAACAACTCATACACGCCTATCACCAATATGGCGTGGGTTTGCACCCGGCTTTGTAAATTACAAAAAAGGGTGCATACGACTCACAGCCGCAAGTGATAAAGTTTGCCAGTTGCTTGCCCTTGGTTGATGGTTCTCACCAGGTACCCCTGCCTCTTCCACCACTAAAACTGGTCACCCTGATATAGTTGAAATATTGCTGAAAGTGGCATTAAGCACCAAAAATCAATCAATCATTTAATTCCCAGTGCTTAATAACTTCTTATTTTCCCTCTGCATATTATATTTAAGCCTTAACTATTTCTACTATCATTTAAGTTAGTAGAAAAACAGAGATGGATACTATACCTAAATTAGATATACATACCCGATCTGGAGCCCAATTTTCCCACAATGCACCTTTTGTGGTAGAAGAAAAATTGGGTATCTCCAATACTTGGTCATTAACCTGAAATATAAAATGCATATGTGAGATATATTTAAAAGATTTTTACTCTAGGTATTTAAAATCATATATGAAATGTTCAGATTTGGAGTGAATTTTAACCTTTTCGTGTAAAAACAAGTTTTCTTTTCTAAAAGAGTTTGAGGTGTAAATGAATTAAAAATATGGCTCTGTTTTGCATACTGGTTTTACAGCACACCCCTTCTACTTTAGAATGATCACCTCCTACTGGAAAATGAGTGGAATGCTCTGCTAACCCACTATTAAACTTGTGTGAGTCAATAACAAACCAATAATTATATAATTTAGACAGTACTTAAAGGATTGTAAACAAATCCATCACTCTTACTGTCTATAAAGATAACACTAGTACCACTGCTGTCAGGGAATAAATCTTTAATACCAACAATATGTCTGAATTACTTACAGGATTGTAAACAAATCCATCACTCTTACTGTCTATAAAGATAACCCTAGTACCACTGCTGTCAGGGAATAAATCTTTAATACCAACAATATGTCTGAATTACTTACAGGATTGTAAACAAATCCATCACTCTTACAGTCTATAAAGATAACCTTAGTACAACTGCTGTCAGGAAATAAATCTTTAATACCAACAATATGTCTGAATTACTTACAGGATTGTAAACAAATCCATCACTCTTACTGTCTATAAAGATAACCCTAGTACCACTGCTGTCAGGAAATAAATCTTTAATACCAACAATATGTCTGAATTCATTCACCATGTTCCAGTCTTCTATGTAGAAATAATTTATACCTCCATTCTAAAATAAAAAGACATATGGTATGTATATTTCTTGATATTATTATACATATGAAAGTAACATTTAAGAATTGAATGCATTCTTTTGAAGTTTCATTGCGGTATGAAAGCGTTGACCGAAGTACATTTTCAATGAAGCGTGGTAGCACTTCATGTTAAAAATGTAATTCGATCAATGCTTTCATACCCCAATGAATTCTTATAATTATATTTAAATCACACCAAAATTTAATATAGTTGAATTTTTCGTTGTAAAATTTATTTGTGTTAGATTATTTGCTGTTAGAAATTACTACGCCATTGATTGTTTACATCTGACGTTGTCATGGAGGCACGTGCAAGTTCGGGTTTGAGTTTCATTTGGATGTGAAACATCTCTTTCATAATCATGTGACCAATTCATAACCAATCATATTGTAACATTTCAATGAAAAACGGGAGTAATGTAATTATTCAGATATCAAAAGTAAGATGGCTGCCCCAGCAGAAACCAATTTCCTTTTTGTTCTTCATAAAATTCTTTTTATGTTGTATGCAAACAAATTTTGAATGGCTTTTATCATTTTCAAGATATAAAGATATAAGGGGGTAAATATGGGACAAGCACCAAACATTTTTTAATTCTGATTTTAATAGTTTTTTTTCCTTTCAATTCCTTATGAAATTCCTGGCATGCATTTTTCAAATAGGTTTGACCTAGATGTGGTTTCCAATGACAGGGACCAATCAGGGATCAATGCCAATTTTTTTTAATTTTTTTTTTAAATCAGATTTGTATGAATTCCCCCTCCCCCCCCTCCCCCATCAAATTCCTCAGTAAAATTTCTGTGATCTTCCTACATATTTTGTTGTGGCTCTTACCAGGACTAAGAAATAAGAGAGCCACAAGAGATTAATGCCCAAAACGTATATTTATATTTGACTGTGTTATTTTCTATACACTCCTGGTGAAATACCTTCTTGCACTTTTCAAACTGATTCTACCTAGTGATGAAATTTGCTGAACATTAATCATTTTCAGTTTAATGGATTCAGGAGGAAGCCCTTTTTCATGTTTATCCATAAATTTGCCAGTTTATTAAAATAACATTATAATCAGGTGAGCGATACAGCCTCTTGTTAATCTCTGGCGTTACTGTATAAACTCCACCTCATTGCCACGTCTGTCTCTTATATATCGTCATATCCCTTTATAAAATATATAATTCTTACATCAGTTCCATAGATCAGGAATTCAGGTGTGATAGCATGACAGGTTATTTATAAAATATATAATTCTTACATCAGTTCCATAGATGAGGAATTCTGGTGTGATAGCATGACAGGTTATTTATAAAATATATAATTCTTACATCAGTTCCATAGATGAGGAATTCTGGTGTGATAGCATGACAGGTTATTCTAGTATCATCTTGTTCCCTATCAGGAAAAATTCTTGTCTCTCTCTCATCTGTAGTGCCTTGTGTCTCACCCTCTATCTATAAAAACAATTTTGTAACAGAATTTAAATTTTAATGGTTTATGGTGTTTAACACCACTTTCAACAATATTTCAGTTATATAGTGGCAGTCAGTTTTATTGGTGGAGGAAACCAGAGTATCTGGAAAACCACTGACCTGTCGCAAGTCACTGATAAACTTTATCACATAATATTGTATTAAGTACACCACCTCATGGCAGAATGGGATTCGATCTCACAGCATTAGTGGTGATAGGCACCGATTGCATGAGTAGTTGTAAATTCAACTATCATACGTTCACGGCCATGACAGCCCCTTTGTAACATAATCTTAATTCTAATGGTTTATGTATTGCATTAAAACATCCTATACATAAGAAAAGGATATGTATCTTAAAAAAAATCAAGTTTTCCTATTGTAAAATGTCCTTTTCTTAATGAATTGTAAGTCCAAAGAATCTCAAGTGATATATAACAGATGTAAAAGGCTTTGAAATAAATATAACAACTATTTTCTTTAAAAAAA
>MJUT01008629.1:105956-129259 GCA_002080005.1 Gigantidas platifrons
GCCTCCAGTGTGGTAGTTTGTGGGTTTCAGTGAGCTAGCACAATAAAAATCCAACTCAGCATGTTGGTGTAGTACAAAGTGGACATCATCATCATCTCATTGAAAATTTATTTATTCTCCTCATGATATAGCTAAATAATTCTATTCTTACTAGAATTTATCAATAACTCGTAATCTGATTGGATATCGTCACTTATTCTACGTCATTCGAAAGGAATGTATAAATCAATATTTCCGTTTACTGTACTACTTTTTTTTGTAGTGTTACGGCGTAGGAATATGAAAATATAATCCACCAAGAATTATTAGTATTTAACGTCGAAAACAACACAATGTCCAAGAATAAGAATTATAAGGATTAAACACTGTGTTTTTAGGAAATTATGTATGTATAAACTCCGGCAGCTCACTCACAAACTTTACATAAAGTCCTTCAGACTTTATTCAGTTTGTGAGTGAGTTGCCGGAGTTTATATATAGATAATTTCCTAAAACACAGTGTTTAATCCTATAATAATTGCTGAATTGACATTAAACAACAATCACTATTATCTTAAGGATATTTATTTCTACCTTTTTGTTTCTAATTTTATGGTGTTTTGCTATATATTTTTTTAATCTCATTTCAAATTTCCAGAATTGCAGATAAAATAAAACATCATTAATGGTTTGCAATTTCTAACACACACTTAATAATATGATAATAGGTGTTACCTAACTTGGGACGAAGTACAATATTCTTTTTTAAACAATATTAACTCGGATATATGGACCTATAATATTTTTTCAAAGTAGACCGAGGATGGATCCAGATTTTCTTGAAAGAGGGGGCAAATAGGGGCTTCCGTTTTTTTAGTCCCGATCTAGGTACGAAACGACCAGGTTACGAAATGTCCGCATCCGATTTTCTGCACAGATTTAACCATGTATTGACTTCCGGTATGTCATTTCCGGTGCATGAAAATTTAGTCATTAGTATATAGAAAAAAATTGCTATTTCTACCATAGTTGGGACTTCGTCCCATATAAAATAAACTCACAAGCCCATGACACAAAAATATATAATATTTACCATATGTAATTGAACTTTGCCCTCAAATCCAGCAGCAGCATAATCAGAATTAAGACAAAGATTATGAACAGTTCCTAAATACTCTCTGTCTTTTAACTTTTCTATTCCTATAAAAAAAAAAACAGTATATACATATAAAGAATGACTTGAATGTTGTATCATCAACCTGCATTATCTCCCCTTGATGAAAGTATGTTTATCGTCTAATTGAGGGTTAGGGTGATTAACACCACTTTCAACAATATTTCAGCTATATCGTGGCGGTCAGTTTAAATTGTGGAGGAATCCGGAGTACCCGGAGAAAACCACAGATCTGCTACAAGTCATTGACAAACTTTATCACATAATTGAATACTCCGGATAAATGAATAATATGCTCTGACATTTACTGTATGCATATAGGCAGAGTTGACTGTAATTAGTATATAGTTAGTGATATATGTCTATAGTATTTTGAATAAAGATGTACATGTTTCAATTTGTTTGAAATTAAATTCAGCATATTTGTTGTAAATCTTAAAACTCCTGACAAAGAAATCGAATTTTTTGTGACAACTTTGTTTTTACATTTTTCATATATCATGTAAAAAAAATTGAAATAAATTTTTGTTAAAATGGCTCATTAATTTAAATTGTTAGTTTTGACCTACTAGTAATACCATCAGATTGTCTATATTCTTATAAAGTAAAACTACCCCAAAGAGTCAACTATAGTCGCTAAATCATAGTCTTTACGCATAAGATTTTTCAAGGATTTTACAAGTTTTGATGTGTCAGAGTTGAACTTTTTAGCATTGTTTATTACGTCGCCATAGAAACATGGATAGGAAATACCCTTTTTGATCAGATGTATGGGTGTAGAATTGTATTTATGTACCATTGTCTCCAAGGAGATAAAACCACGCCCTGTTGTTCATGCCCACAGCCAAATGATATGGTCCTAATCCAACAAATGAAGGCTCAACATCTATTGGTATCGTGGCCGGCTGATCCTGTTGTATATTATCCTCTACTGTGACCTCTAACAATGAGGTCAGGTGGGCTATTCTTGTCTGGTTACAAGAGGCCAACATGGGCAGTTTAGTTAGATACACATGTAAATTTCCTTTGTTTGAAGAGACTGCTAACAGCTGTCCGTCATCTGTCCAACCAATCTTATCTAGCCCACGCTCGTCATCAAGTTGGATGATAGCAAACATTTCTTTCAGGTCTGATAAATCATGGATCTTCACACTGCATATTAAACAAATGTTGCATAAATGGCTCAAATGATAAAGTACATATAAAATGAAATCAGTTTGTAATTTTTTTCAATATTCATTGAACATGTAATTGCATCAAAACTTATCTTTGATTTCAACATTTGATATAAATTATGACAATGTCTTCCTAAATTTTACAGTATTCACGTTAAGTCACCAATGATTTTAAACTTAAAACCTTTCAATTTAAGTTATCATATAAAATGTTACCAAAAAATATTCAGTAAAAATTGGGTACAAAAAAAAATCAGATTTCTGCAATATTTTTGTTCAAGTACCAGATTAAATTTTACATTATATATGTAGGGATATGTCCTTTAGTAAAATTCTTCTCGAAACAGTTGAAAACATGGCTAGAAGGAACATTTTTATGGAATTTAATCTGGCAAATACTGTTTTTATTGAAAAGATAAATGATTTTCTATGCAAGATTATTGAACAGGTGCAGATTCAGCCGGGGGGCGCACATGGCATATGTCCCATCCAAAAAAAACCCAGCAGGTGATCGGCTTAAATAATTACGAGGATGTTGGTTATTACACGTATATACTCACCAGTTATCACCACAAGATGCAGCCTTGTTCAGGGATGTAGATATACCAATACATGTCAAATTGTCTTTGTGGTTCCTAGCTTGAAATAATTCCTGAAAAAGAAGCTATTTTTGTCTAGATGCACAACTTACGAGAAATACATAAATTAACTGAGCTAGCCCATGAAAAGGTCTGCACAAAATAATGTGATCTACATGTAATATTACTGCCTCAGTCATGTTGGTAGATATATATGTTATACAGTGGTAAAGGGGGTGGAGGAGTTATAGATTAAGCAGCATTTAAAAAGTCTAAATAAAAACAAGTTAAACAATCTAGTATCATATTTATTTTATTTTTAATTGCTTATTCATAACCACATGCACATTTTCATAAGATGTGTAAACATAATATAAAGTGTTCATGTTAAATCTAGGAGCAAGATTGTAAGAAAAAGAGGAGGAAGCTGTACAAAACAGGAAATCTTTAATATTCTGCAGAAAATAAAAAAATATATTCCTGATGAAAGTGGTGAATTAAATATGTATATACTGTAGTTTTTCTTCCATAACAGTCTTACAACATAACTTATAATCTAAAATATTTAACTAAACAAAAAATGAAAATAACAGACAAAATCCACATGGCAAACAGCCATCGGAATTCTGTACGGACAAATATCTTGAATAACAAATAATCTAAAATGTTCAACTACTAAACAATGTAAAAACAGGACAAAACCCACATGGCATGATATTGTCGTAAGAAATCTGTATAAACAAATACTCTAAAATGTTCCACTAAACAATGTTAATTATGGACAAAATCATGATGGTATGATACGGTCATGAGAAATATGCATAAACAAATTAGAAACATCAGCTTGATATAATATTGAAATAAATTAAGGCCATGCAAAGTTAATTACTTGGTTCTCTGGCCCTTTTTTGTCAAAATTGATGAGGGAGGGCGGCATTTTTTTTATCCTTTTACTGCTGTAAAAAGTGATGAGGGAGGCATTTTTTCTTCTTTTTTTTGTGAAAAATATGGCAATGTATAAATCTTTTCATTATTTTATTGAAAATTTAAATTTTATTTCTTCCGATGGTGGCAGAAACATCACAAGTGGTTAATTTTTATGGAAACGTCCAATCCGCTGGTCCCAACGTACCATTTTTTTATCTCCGTAAACAATTCCAATAAGGTACAAACTTCAGAGAAGCCCCCTATTATGTTTCCTGGTAAAACTGGCAAACATTTGTGCCGAATTTGCACAGAAACGATTGACATTTTGTCTAAATGTCAAACGGAAACACGTTTTTTATTTATACATTGTCATAACGATGCTTTAAATCTCATTTAAGCATGATGCGTTTTAAAGCGTTTCACCGACCACACGATATAAGAGAAAAACGGATGCGGTTGTTTTTTCCGTACGGACAGCGCTACCGCATTTAAAGTTTTTTTTTTACTATTTTTGCAAAAAAATCGGCAATGCAGCGACGAATTTCCACATGCGGGCGGGCCTGAGAACCAAGAAATTAACTTTGTATGGCCTAATTAACATAAAAATCCCAATTTTCAAAAAAATTAAACAATGATACTCAACAATATAGTTAAACCTCTGACAAAATCTACAACTTGTTAAAGGTGGTCAGTACTTGGTAGAAGTAAATTTCATATGAAGTAAAACATTGTTTTTTTTTTAAATTTGAAGGGTCAGGATGATTTCACTTTGTAATAGCATAGAATTTGAGGTATCAGTTATCAATTTAAAATTGAAAGTTACTACAAGGTGGCAAAATTCTTACTTCAAGATATCCATGGCAACGACTTTTCCAACTTCAACACAACAAGATTTGACTAAAAAAATTATTGGCTGCATCTAAGACAGCAAAAATTAAAACACTGCCGATGTCATTACTTTTAAAGTGGATATTGGGAAAAGAAATCTTTGTTTTATATTTATCTACATTGAAAGTAACTCAAAATTTTTCCTTTCAGGGTGAATCTAAATTCTAAATTATTTTATATATTTTACAAATTATCAAATAAACAAACTGAATCAATGAGTTGATGTACGACATAAAATACCATTATTGTTTGTGTCAATATATAAATAACTAAAACAATACGTAAATAAACAAGTAAACATAGTCTGAGAATGGTAATTGAGTTCTAAATATTTCTGACCAAAGCTAAGGTTGTTTGATAAAATCTAAAGCAGCAAAATTATCTCCATTAATGACAATGGGTTCTTGTTGGATCGATCTTTAGCTTTCTGTTTTTGGGAGAAATTTAGCAAGACAAGTTTCTGGAATAAGAATTTTCTGGTGTACTCAAAGTCATATGACTGGAAAGCCAAATAATTAAAAACTTTTTGGGAGAAATTTAGTTTCAGAAAATTTAAATGCTTTGATTCTAGGAATATGTATGAAAACTATCATATTTCATGATACCTTTTTCATATAATTAAACAATAATTTCTAGTTATATTATAACAATTCTCAGTTATGTACAATTTAATTAAGAACTTTTACCTCTCCAAAAGTCTAAATTAGAAAATGAAATAAAACAGTTTTGTTGAATTTAAACAGGTGATATGTGTCTATTCTCATTTTCCCAATTTTTAATGACATTATTGGAGTCATAATTAGAAATTCACTGGTGAAAGTATGAGTAATTAACATGAATACATCTTCTCCAGCCAAGTGATACGATGCTACTCCCCTCCACTTCACACTTGGCCCAATCAGTCAGAGTTTGTGGTCACACGGTTAGAGTTTTTACTGGTTTCAGCCAGCAATAGCTGCAACCAATCAGAAACGTCTGTTTTGATGGAAAAATGTAAATATAAAATGGATATGTGCCACGAGTGATTGCAAAAAAAACAGACACATTAAGTGTTGTCAGTTAACTGTGTAAATGCTTTAACCTGAAGAAAAAGGAATACCTTGTGCTAATTGGCTTAAAATTATATCATTATAAGGGAGGTAACTGACAAAATCCATCAGATGGCAGTGTGCGGGAATCATGAAATTACAGATAGCACAGCCAAGGGTCAACGGGAGGGGAGGTGGATAGTAACCCTTCGCTAGCGAAGAGGCTACATACACTAAACCTTAAAACATTTTCCAAAAAATAAATTCTGCTTTCAATACATGTTCTTCAGTTACTATGGATACCTTAATACAGCTGAAACATTGAAGAAGTGTGCAAAGTAACTAGTTAATAAATCAATCTGCAAAAAAATGAAAAACTGGTAATGGAAAAGTTTTGAAGAAAAAAAACACACAAGAAAACTAAAATCTAACAATGGTGCACTCCTTTCTTCATTGAAAATAATTCTTAGCAATAAAATATTCGTCTGGTTATCTAAAAATATCTGTAACATTTGTTTATGGATAACCTATATTACCTGACCAATCTCCTTCATGTGTGTGGATATAACTACAAAGAACCCGTTGGAGAATCCTATCATTATATAGCCATCCCCATACCTACAGAAAAAAAAACAGAAATATGTTATTACAAATATACCTTCAAAAGGGTGACCTCATCTTAGTATAATTCAGCTAAATAAGTCCTTAGAAAGAAAGCAGTGTATATAGTTCTATTATTGATAATTTGAACATTATTCCTTTGATCCCATTGGCAGCATCAAAGAACTGATGACCATGACACTGAAAATGATCAGTCAGCGGGACATCAAATTCATCATAATGTTACAGATAAAAACTATAACTTCAGTTTTGAAGATCTCAACAAACATTATCACTAGTATCACAGCTCGTCCTCTCACTTTTGCTGCTATAAAAGTGATAAGGTCTGTCTCAACCTTCACAACTGCCATTATTCTACATGTGATTTGTATACCATACATTCAGCAGTCTGATATCCACCTTAAGTGTTATAGTTTCAAGATATAAACCCATGGATAAGTGTTTCACCATTCAAATAATTGTTTGGGTACTATCTATGGAATTATATAATTATGTAAGGAAAATGCATTACACAAATTAATTTGGCCATTTAGTATTCTATTCTTTATTATAATAATTTGAACAACCTGTGTGACCCCAGAAGCAATACATACCATCTGTAAGACACGATTGTTCCATATCTTGGTTGAAAGGCCAGCTCTATAGGATTATCTGGATCATTTAAGTTGTACAGAAATAAAGTCTTCTTCCCTACCACAACACTCACCTAAAGTTACAATAACAAAGTCAAATAATGTTCAATATCGACTATGTTTGTTTGGAGTTGCAACGATTCTGTCTCGACTATGTTTGTTTTGAGTGGTACCGATTTGTCTCGACTATATTTGTTTTGATTGGTACAGATTTGTCTCGACTATATTTGTTTTGAGTGGTACAGATTTGTCTCGACTATATTTGTTTTGAGTGGTACAGATTTGTCTTAACTATGTTTGTTTTGTGTAGTACCGATTCGTCTCGACTATGTTTGTTTTAAGTGGTACTGATTCGTCTCGACTATGTTTGTTTTAAGTGGTACAGATTCGTCTCAAATATCTTTTTTTTAATTGAGACGATTCTGTCTCGACTATATTTGTTTTGAGTTGCATCGATTCTGTCAAAGTTCTTGTTAAATTCTACACAACTACCATAAACTTTTTATTTTATTTTTTTTTCAAATTTGCTTACACTTTGTATGTTGAAGGTACCAACAATTTTACTTCTAATAAAGCAAGCATTCAAGTTATTAGAGGTAAACAAAAAAGTAGCTTATCATTACAATACAACAATACAGGGACTTTTATTTCACTTGGACTGCATAAAATTCAACTAGAGTATTATTTTTAGCATATGAATGTGCTTTTACATATTGTGCATGTTCCAGATACAAAACCATAATATTAGCAGTTAGGACCGTGGGATAGTCTTCAAACTATAAAGCATGAAAATGAAAGTAAATTAAATATTACTTCCATCTAAAAACATTTTAAATATTTACATATTTCATTTCTTCTTGAAACTTGATATAATTATTTTAAAAAATTTAAAAAAAAAACTAACTGTGTTTTCTCCGATCTGACTTCTTTCATCTCCTTTCATTTCAGAAAATTGAACGTCCTGTGGAGGGGCTCGTACTGATGTCTGTCTGACTGTGTCACCCTCTACATTACTGACAGAGATTGTATTATCATCACTTCCCAGACATAACAAGTTCTCATTACTCCATGCACCACTGGTAATTCTTCTGGTATGTTTACCTAAGATTGGTACTTTCCTGAAAGATAATAATTAAATTCAGATTTCCTTCCTCTTACTAATTTATTTCTTTCTAATATTATATTAATTTTTTTTTAACTCATATTATTTTTAATGAAATGTGTACATTTGTTAGTTAAAAAAAACCCATCAAATACCAGTTTATTTCTTTCTATTATTATATTAATAGTACCATTATCAACTATGGGCCATTTCTTACTCCTTTTAATGTATGATTCATAATTGAAGACTTTACTATGACTGAAAAGTAGACCAGTAATAAAAGTGTAGTTCATTTACTTTAATTTGTGTCTAGCTGTAATGTTGAATAGTCTCTCATGTTCATTTACTTTAATTTGTGTCTAGCTGTAATGTTGAATAGTCTCTCATGTTCCTTTACTTTAATTTGTGTCTAGCTGTAATGTTGAATAGTCTCTCATGTTCCTTTACTTTAATTTGTGTCTAGCTGTAATGTTGAATAGCCTCTAATGTTCCTTTACTTTAATTTGTGTCTAGCTGTAATGTTGAATAGTCTCTCATGTTCCTTTACTTTAATTTGTGTCTAGCTGTAATGTTGAATAGTCTCTAATGTTCCTTTACTTTAATTTGTGTCTAGCTGTAATGTTAAATAGTCTCTCATGTTCATTTACTTTAATTTGTGTCTAGCTGTAATGTTAAATAGTCTCTCATGTTCATTTACTTTAATTTGTGTCTAGCTGTAAAGTTGAATAGTCTCTCATGTTCATTTACATCTATATCCTTTCTTAATAATAATGTAACATTGTCAGCTTGGCTATTTTCAATCTTTCAAAGGTATTATAAATCTGTAGTTTACATTTCACTTGATGAGTATTATAACATATCATCATATTTCAGTATTTCAATACAAAATTGTTTGGGGTGTGGGCCTGTGGGGTTGCTTGAAGGGTTTCTCTTTTCAACACACATCACATATAATATTTAAAGTTTCACTTCCATTAACAAACAGCACAAACAAAACAGTCTCTTTCACAATCTGGTATATGCTTTAATCCTAAAAGTATGGGTCAAATTGTCATTAAGAACTAGAGTGAGTGAGCGAGTGAGTAATTGTTGTTTAATGCCAACTCAACAATTTTTCAGCTATATCATGGCGAGAACAAGTTAATTTCAATGAAATGATGATGGGGTCTGCTTTGTACTAGACCAACACACTTAGTTGGATTTTTATATCTATACCTAGATGTTTGGTGATTGTAGATCATTAGGTTTCCTTTGGCTGTTCCTACAGATAAGTATGGTCCTGCCTTGGCCCATAAAATAAAGGTCATAGTATCTCTGAAAATAGAAATACAAAAAAATCTCATTGAAATTATGTATTCATGTATGTATTTTGAGGAAAACCGCTCGTAGTCATTGGCTGTCAGAAATCCTTGTTAAATAAATAAAGAGTTTAATTAAACATCTCATTGAAAATTAATAATGGTTATAACTGAAAATCATTAAAATTATTGCTTAAAATGTAGTAAATCATAAAGGAGAGGGGGTGGCCTTCACCTTTGATTGTGAGATTGTTATTCCTATGAATCTGCATCGTCTATTTAATCATGATCATGGAATTTTATTTTCCCTTTTTTTTTGTTCTAACATGTCATTTGATTTCATTTTGTCTTTACCTCCAACATCAAATATAAGTGGCTGTCGTGGTCATGATCATATGGTAGTTGGATTTACAACTACCTATGCAATCAGTACCTATCACCACTGAAGTTGTGAGTTTGAACCCTGTTCATGGCTAGGTGTACTTGATACAACATTATGTAATAAAGTTTGTCAGTGACTTGTGACAGGTTAGTGGTTTTCAGTGGTCAGAGGTACAAATATTGTTGAAAGTGGCATTAAACACAATAAACCAAACAAACATTAAATACTATTTTTTTTATGACAAAAATTTTTTTTTTTTGCATTTCAAGGTAAAAACTTTGAATGTAATAATTACATTTTTAATCTCTGATATTCTTTATTAATACTTTATCTATACACATGTACAGTATGTTCTGTGGTATGGCAATGACATTCTTTTCTTTTTTTCCTATTGCAAATTTTGATCTGCAATTTTTTTCCCTCAGATAGTCTTGATTGAGACAACAATCTCATATTAAGTGGACAATAGTAATGGAGAGGAAAACTGCATAATGATAAATTGAAGAAAATGTCACAACTATTGATACAAGACAAATTATTTTTCTGTCATCAGTTTTGAATGCTCAAGAATGAATAATGAAAATTTGTTCACAGCAGTAGATATTATACATTTCCCATGATTTTGAAAAAAGATGGCTTGCTATGGAGTTTTATTGACTTCAGAGTTTATCTTCAAATATTGGAATTACTTATATTATAGAACCATGTAATACAAAAAATACCTCCTTTGCATTGGTTTGTTTTGTATATAACTGTAGATTGTCTCCCTTGCACTGACTTTTTTTTTACATAACTGAAGATTTCCTACCTGAATCCACTATCAATCTGTGAAGTACGAGTGGTATTGGCATCCCATAATGTAACAACACCATTCTTGTCATTTACAACAGCTAAAGTGTCACCATCTTTATCCCAGGCCATTCCTGTACATTGACTAAAACAAACAAAACAGAAGGTTTCTCATAGAGGAGATATATGATGATATACATTTGTATTATAATTTTTCTTCAAATTTACCCAATATGACAGTTTAACACTGATCTACAGGCTAGGGGCAGTTTCACACTGATTTGATGGCATGAGTTATGCTCGTTGTTAAAGGCCCTAATGTGACTGTAAAATGTAGAAGCACAAAAAAGCACCATTCCTTGATTTAAATTTGTTTTTAAATGTAATATTGGATAGTCACGCTATGTTCATGTACATCCATATGTAATATTAGATAGTCACGCTATGTTCATGTACATCCATATGTAATATTAGATAGTCACGCTATGTTCATGTACATCCATATGTAATATTAGATAGTCACGCTATGTTCATGTACATCCATATGTAATATTAGATAGTCACGCTATGTTCATGTACATCCATATGTAATATTAGATAGTCACGCTATGTTCATGTACATCCATATCCTTTCTTACTCATTATATTGCTATACAATTGTTACGTGATAATTATATGAGATCAAATAAAAAGTGGTGGTAATTTAGTATGTGACTTACCCAGGTAAATTAATTTCTTCCTTGAGTTCACCATGCCTGTCATATAATCTTACAACATTGTCATTTCTGTAAAACAAAATATTAGCATTATATAATGGAAGAGTAAAAAAAATCATTTGAATTAAGTACTGTCTTAACTACTGAGTGGGGGCTGTTGTGATCGTATGGTAGTTGGATTTACAACTACATGTGCAATCAGTACCTATCACCACTAAAGTTGTGAATTAGAATCCTGCTCATGGTGAGGTGTACTCGATACAACATTATGTGATAAAGTTTGTCAGTGACTTGCGGTAGGTTCTTGTTTTTCTCTGTGCACTCTGACTTCCTCCATCAATAAAACTGACCACCACAATATAACTGAAATATGTTTGAAAGTGGCATTAAACACCATAGCCCTAACCCTAACCCCTAACTACTAAGTGTTAATTTAATTCTCTATCTAATTAACAGCAAATGACACAATCTTTATATAATTCTTTACAGGAGACATTGATAGTTGAATTTTATCATTTACCATATGACAAAATGTTCCAAGCCAGGAAAGTGAGTGGCCATGTATTTGTGTCAGGGGTACATATTTTGCCTCTTTCTACGATTTTGGTATTGGAATTTGGAACTGTTCCGCCAGTGTGGTATTTTTTGCTTTTCACTATTTTATAAAAGAAACGAGGTGTCTGAGACAAGTATATTAAAACAAAAAACTTACCCTGAAGTTGCCAAATAGTTTCCCAAAGTCTTTTGCCAACTATATGTCAAACTGTTCTGAGATCCCAAAGTTTTATTGGTTAAAGTAAATACACGCTAAAATAAAAAAAAATTGAAAACATGATTTTCTATCAGCTTGACTTGCCATCACTGAAGATTAAGTTTGTGGATATTTTACACCATTTTAACACTACAAAATGTACTACAGTCCTGTTGTGCCAGTGCCATCTGGTACTTTGATAGAGCTGATAATAATCTGAATGAATTTTTAGCCTGGGGTCAAAATATCATATGGTACAAACTGTATTTGGAACCCAGGGTCAATTTATATAGGGTTCAAAATACCATATATGACAACTGTCTCTTTCATTGGTGGAGGAAACCATCCAACCAAATTATTGTTATTTGTTATCAGAAATGTCTCCATTAACGCTTTAACATCTCAAAGTTAATTTTCCTTTACTTTTTAAGTGTTTATGAAAAACTGATTCCGATTTTAGTACTGTAATGTAAATTAAATAAAGTAAAAAACAACATAAATAATAAGTACTTTTATTTTAAAAGTTATTAGCCCTGACAGTCTAGCAACGTTTCTAGTAGAACTATACCTTCTAGATTTTACTAGCCCACAGCTAGCGTTAGTGTCGAACCCTGATTATTAATAATTTACTATTTCATGTTATTTATATCTCATATTTTGAGGAGAACACATTGTGTGATAGACTACATTAACATTAACTACCAACGTGGATTTTCAGGGATCATCAGATGTTTATCAGTGAGGGAACTGCTGTGAAAAACTGTTATGGGAAATAAATTATCCTTTGACAATGTTTGAATAGATGCCAGTCTGGCAAACTTTTCAGAACCTATTGAGAGAGGTGGAAAGTTGGTATTGATATCCTGGTCCCGTTGCTTATTGTAAAATTTTCTCCACGCTTCGACAGGTTCAGTATCCCTGATTCCACCCTCTGGTCCCTCAGACTCCTAAAACCCTTTCCACCCTCTCTATATGAATTAAATCTGTCAATATAATAACATTTTTTTATCATTCAAAATCATTAGTGATAACATTTATACATAAAAAAATCATAAAATACATCAAAACATTACTTTCAGAACGTTGACTGTGCACAATGCTAGTATTGATGCATAAGACCACACAGCAATACCATTTGAAACGATTCCGGCTGATTCAAGAACCAGGAAAGTCTACTCAGTCACATTCAAACATATAAACACATCTAAATTTTCTCACAGATGCTCCTTCCTGTATAATGAATTCTAGACACTTCCGCACAGGGACAAATCGGCACCAGGACACTTCGGCACCTATGTGAGACATTTCGGCACCCGGCACCCAGACAATTCGGCACCTCAAATAGACAAATCGGCACAGGTGTTTTTTTTCTTTGATTTTAGGTACAAAACTTCCAATAGCCTTGAACCAATGCCAAATTTTCGGAAAAGATATTTTTTTCTGTATTTTATCATTTAATAATTGTGTTTAAGCCAATTAAGGATTATATACCCCTTTTTCAATCCAATGTGAACCCTACGGAAAACTTGTGGAAAATCCCCCATTTAAATTACTGCACTGAGTCTGTTGTTTATGGAATTTACACCAGGTATGACATTTATATAAAAAGTAAGTCATAGGAGTGCATGCATAAACACTTCATATTTCTTGTCCTCAATTTTCGAAATGCTTTTGATCTTAATTAAGAGAGTTAATAATGGCTTCTTTTAAAGAATATTTAAATCAATTATGTTTTGATTGCATTTAAACGATCATTGATGTTTCTTTTGTTTTTTTTTAAACTTTCTTTGATTTTATTTTTTTTAAAAGCTATTAAATCATGTATGTTTGAAAGAAAATGCGGTGCCGATTTGTCCTTGTACCGAACTGTCTTTTTCAATGGGTGCCGAAATGTCTTGTTACCCTGTATAATATTCCTCAATGGAACTTAAAACCAGCCAATATAGCAGTCAGCTACAGTTGATACCTTCAGAGAACAGCTCAAAATTGCCGTTCTCTGCACCGTCATCAACTAAACCAAAAGCCAACATGTACTTATTTTTAATCATATTAATAATATGCATATGAAACTAAATCACCTGTACATAATTTGATTTTTCTTTCAATGTAAATACATGTATGTCCATGCATGTAACAGTATACAGTCAACCAATGTAATTATCGAGAGGATCATTGTGCCTTTGTACTGTAGTTTGTGAGGTGAAGTTTATTTGAATTTTAATTTGAATTTTGGTGTTTAATGCCACTTTCAGGGAATACTAGCTACTTCGGCACCTGGTCATTTCGGTACCTGGTCAAATCGGCACCAAGGTTAGTCATTTCGGCACTAAGGGTAGTTAAATCGGCACCTATTTTTTTTATTATCTATTTCAGAAGAATTCTGTTATGTCTAAATTAATTAAGAATATAGGCTGGCAGGGCTCTAGAATTCCCATCTCCCGTCACCTGTGGAAAGTAAATTTTGATGTGTTGCCAACGTGAACAACTTTCACACTGGCCTCTTGTCTGGATCTAACTACGGTACAACACACTGTATACAGCTGTCGTCTGACATTGTGATAGTAATATGCCAGTAATGAAATGATATGATTTTTGACGGCGACTTTCAAAATTAGAAATTGCGCCCAGTATATGACTGCTTTCCCTTTTATTACTCCTGTATTTCTCATGATTGGAAATCAGCTTGGGTGTTGGCTTTATTGTTTTTATTGTATTTTTGAAAAAGAAAACATCAAATACCAATTGTGAAAAGTTAAATCAACAAAAACTTTTGATTAACATAATTACTATATAAATCCTTGATTATAATTAGAAAAGAAATTAAACCAAGCCTTCCTAATATTAAATCTGTATAAAGAACTTCAAAGAAACAGTAATTATCAGTTAATGTAATCATATGAAACAATGTGGCTTCATTAATTAAAGTCTGGGACAAAAAAAAACGTAATTACAGACGATAATTGACATTTTTATTTATTAAACTATTTCAATTTTTTTCATTTCCAAGGACAATTTTTTCATTGAAAAATCATTTTTAAAATTCACGTATTAAAATGATGGTAAGTGCCGAATTGATAACTTGATGCCGAAATGACCATGTATTGAGTCCCGAAATGACCAGGTGCCGATTTAACCAGGTACTGAATTGACTATTTGTATCGGTGCCGATTTGACTTGTACCCCTTTCAGCAATATTTCAGCTATATCATGGCGTCCAGTTTTAGTGGTGGAAGCCGGAGTATCCGGAGAGAACCACCAACCCTGGGCAAGCAACTGGTAAACTTTATCACTTGCGATTGAGTCGAGTGCACCCTTTTTGTAATTTACAAAGCTGGCCACGAACCCACGCCGTATTGGTGATAGGCTTGTATGAGTTGTGAGATCCAACGTAACGGGTACGTCTAATTGCAGTAAACCCCTTGAAATACAGTGAAACATTCAAAAAAAGCAGTGAACCCAACTGAATTATGAATAAACCCCTTTTAAATGAAAAGTTTGACATCAATTTAATATAAAATGATGTTATTTCGAAAAAATATTCACCTATTCGTTCATGAGAACCGATTATTCTATCCACGAGCACTTTTCCGTTACAACAATATGGCGGTCGCCTAGAATGGAGAGATAACTCTATATTTAATATAGAACTGGAAGTACTGTCAGTGAAGTGTAAATTGACTAAATAGAATAAAAGATATTTTGAGAGTGTATAAAGTAAAAAGTGTGCTCATACTGGCTACAAGATACATTTTTACAATTCAATTCAATATTTTATTAGCATCTCACCTTATGCATACATACATAGAATAACAAATAATAAAATCAAACATGTTATACCCTATACACACAAGCCAATCAATACAGATTTATGAGAGACGATTCGTAATACCCGCAATAAACCAATTAAAAAGTTCAACTGCAAAATTTTATTTAATCAGTAAACTGATACTCATTTGTAATTTTAAAAATAATTTATTTCACAATTATACACTCTCAAAATATCATTTATTCTATTTAGTCAGTTTACACTTCACTGACAGTACTTCCAGTGCTATATTAAATATAGAGTTATCTCCCCATTCTAGGCGACTGCCATATTGTTGTAACGGAAAAGTGCTCGTGGATAGAATAATAGGTTCTCATGAACGAATAGGTGCATATTTTTTTCGAAATAACATCATTTTATATTAAACTGATGTCAAACTTTTCATTTAAAAGGGGTTTATTCATAATTCAGTTGGGTTCACTGCTTTTTTTGAATGATTCACTGTATTTCAAGGGGTTTACTGCAATTAGATGTACCGAACGTAACTCATTGAGCCACCCGGGCCCCTCGAGTTTATTTGAATAAATTGACATTAGGATATAAAATAAAGCAAACATAATGATGTATTTTAATGCAAATAACGCATTTGAGGTGGAGAGGTCAATAAATTAGTTAGCCACCTTAATGAATAGTCTGTATTCTGTATTCGACGAAACAAGAGCCCGTTAACAAAGTGAAGGCGTTACACGGTTTTGGAAATTAAGGATGCAAGTTATTTCCGGGATCATTTAGAGAAAATGCTGCAGAGACTGGCAATTGTAACTGTGATTACTGTATTCCCCATTTTTCAACATTTACCTTCATTTCGATTTATTGTATGCTCTTTCATACACTTGTGTACATATTCTCCACTGGAAACCAACAAGTTGTGGAATGCAACGCATGCGTTTTATGGTTTCCTTTGTAGAGACGACTGAAAAGGTAGATAACTCAAATACCATAAAAACGTCTGTTAACTGCTTTTATGCTTTTTGTCGGGTTATGTAAAAGGTTCCCCTTAGTTGACACACAGAGACGTGTAAAATGTATATGTATATCTTATTTGTTTATATATGCCCGTCTTAAAATAAAACTTTTTGTATTTGTATTTTGTCACTCTATATTTTTTTAATATATTTCATTTATTTAAAGTAATTTTGTTCAACATAATTTCTTTTCATTATCCTGAAGTCAATTCTTGTATGATTTTTACAACTATTGAGTGTTATACTCATTATTTGGATACTGGTTAGTGAAATCAAAGCATATCTCTTGATGCATATGGTTAATGATACGCCTCCTATAGATAATATAAAGGAATTGTCATTAGTTGATGATAATTAAGAAAAACAGGTATATAGTGTTTAGTGAGTGAGTGAGTGATTGTTGTTTAACGCCGATTCAGCAATTTCAAGTTCAGCTATATCATGGCAAGAACAATTTAATTTTTAATGAGATGATGATGAGGTCCGCTTTGATTTAGACCAACATGCTGATTTGGATTTTTAAAGTGTTGGCTCACTGAAACAACAGTGCACGGGTAGACATGTCGCTCCATTCGGACATATTAGTCTGATTCCGAGCCAACCAGTCTTTGCTCTTTCTCCTTAATACTGCGTGCTTAGGGGAGAAGCAACAAATACCAATTTATAGTCTTTGGTTTGACTCGACCGGGGCTTGAATAAACTCGAGGCGAGCACACAATAACCATTACGCCACCGATGCGGTTGTAGACTATATAAACAATTGTGTCATTCTTCATTAAAACAACATTATATACAATGTCTATTTTTGATTGCACTTACTAGTAAAATACAATAAAAGAAACACAATATTAAGCGAGTTCCTGATCATTGACACGTAACTGTCGATAAAGCCGTGTGGTAATTATAAAAACAAATGCATGTATATATGAAAACTTGACAGAACAGGGGGATAAATATCATGAACACAAAACTGTATGTACATATGAGAGAGACATACAAACAAATCTTCTTACTAGAAGATCTGTTATTTTACTTCTCATATCTAATTAAATAAATAAAAAAAAACTATTTCGAACTAAATTACTCAGTGTATGTCTAAACTAAATCTAATACTGAGCTTGGTTTCTCTCTTGACCAGTTCAGTAAAAAAAAAACTATTTTGTAAAACGATGAAAGAGCGAGCTAACACAGTCAATATTTTTTCCAACTTAGTCGAATAAGACAGTTTTCAATTTTAATGATTATTCACTAGTAAGACGAGTTTGAAGATACCAAAGGGTTTACACCGCATACGTGGAGTAATGGTTAGCGTGCTCGTCGCGAGTGCGGTTGTTGTGGGTTCGGGCGCGGTTTGGGTCAAACCAAAGGCCACAAATTTGGTAATTATTACATCACCGCTAAGCACGTATCATTAAGAAGAAAGACTACAGATTGGCTGGCTCGGAATCAGGATAATATGTCCGAGTGGAACCACATATGTTATTTATATATCTTTGTCTTAAAATATAACTTTTTGAATTTGTATTTTGTCACTCTATATTTTTGAATATTGCATTTAAAAGTACGTTTTTTTCAACATAATTTCTTTCTGTCCTGAAGTCAATTATTGTATGATTTTTACAACTATTGAGTGTTATACTCATTATTTGGATACTGGTTAGTGAAATCAAAGCAGTTGTATATTGACATATGATTACCACTTGATGCATATGGTTAATGACACGCCTCCTATAGATAAGGGAATTGTCATGCATATTAATTAGCTGGTGATAATTAAGAAAAACAGGTGTAGTGTATAGTGAGTGAGTGATTGTTGTTTAACGCCAATTCAGCAATTTTTCAGTTATATCATGGCAAGAACAATTTAATTTTCAATGAGATGACGATGAGGTCCACTTTGTACTAGACGAACACGCCAAATTGGATTTTTTAAAGTGTTGGTTCACTGAAACAATAGTGCACGGGTAGACATGTCGCTCCACTCGGACATATTAGTCTGATTCCGAGCCAACCAGTCTTTGCTCTTTCCCCTTAATACTGCGTGCTTAGGGGAGAAGCAACAAATACCAATTTATAGTCTTTAGTTTGACTCGACCGGGGCTCGAATAAACTCGAGGCGAGCACACAATAACCATTACGCCACCGATGCGGTTGTAGTCTATATATATAGAAACTACCCCTTTACAGCGGGGGCAAACATTAGCGGGGTATGAATGATTGCGTCTAATAATCATAAATAAACAACCATATTAAAATAGGCATAAATCATACATGAACATTTTCATCAAAGAACAACAAAAAAACATATCAAAGTCATTGTGATAAAAGTCATAACATATTATCACAGAAACAATTGTGTCATTCTTCATTAAAACAACATTATATACAATGTATATTTTAATTGCACTTAATTATAAGTAAAATATAAGATTGACATATAAAATAAAAGAAACACAATATTAAGCGAGTTCCTGATCATCGACACATGACTCAATTAAAATAGCTCGCTCTTTCATCATTTTACATAATAGTTTTTTACTGAACTGGTCAAGCGAGAAACCAAGCTCAGTGTTAGATTCAGTTTAGAATCAACTGAGTAATTTAGTTCTAAATATATATATATATATATATGTAAGACTCAGATAGACGTCCAGCCTCTAATCGACGTCCAATCCTCAAATCGGCGTCCAATTCTCAAATATATGGCCGTTTTTCACTTTCTCAAATCGACGTCCAATTACGTCACTGACGTATACTTCAAATGACGTCACACCCGTTAGGACATGGTTTTGAAACAATGATTGAAAAGGGACAATACCAGATTCAGAGTACATTGTACATTCTACTTTAGCGGAACCTAACCCTAATCCTAACTTAACCCTAACTCTAACCTTAGCCCTAACCCTAAACCTAACCCTAACCCTAATACTAATCGTAACCCTAACCTTAACCCTAACCCTATCTCTAACCCTAACCCTAACCTTAACCCTAGCCCTAACCCTAACCCTAAGCCTAACCCCCAACCCTAATCCTAACCATTAAAATAACCATAATCCTAACCTTAACACTAATCCTAAACCTAACCTTAACCCTAAATAATATGAATGGGGAAATGCTTTAAAAACACACAAAACAAAAAACAACAACTTTAAGAGACAAATAAAAAAACAACAAAAACACGAAAAAAACAAAACTGTCATTACAATTATTGTTGATGGCAAACTTTGATCGTGTAAAGGGGTCTATAGATATGCGAGTTTGGAAAGGACGCCGATTTTGAGAATGTATTTGAGATAATGACGTCAGTGGACGTCGATTTGAGGAATGGACGTCGATTTGAGTCCGGACGTCGATCTGAGTCTATCATGTATATAATTAGATCTGAGAAGTAAAATAACAGGTCTAATAGTAAGGAGGTTTTTTTGTGTATGTCTCCCATGTACATGCAGTTTTGTGTTCATGATATTTATCCCCCTGTTCTGTCAAGTTTTTATAATTACCGTACGGCTTTACCTACCTACCTATCATCTTCGCTCCCGTCGGAGCATAAGGTCGCCACAAGATTTCGCCATCCAGTTATCTCTTTAGCCTTTGTTTCAGCTTCTCCCCAGGTCATGCCAAGCTCTTTCAGTTCAGATTCAATAGTTCTGCGCCAGGTGGTCTTTGGTCTGCCTCTTGGTCTCTTTCCCTGGGGTGTCCATCTAAGGGCTATCCTGGTTATATTGGATACTGACATCCTGAGAACATGCCTTAGCCATCTGAAACGCCTCTGTTGTATTTCTTTGAGGACGCATGTGGAATTTGTCATTTCTAGTAGGTTTTCATTTGAAATACGGTTTGACCAACATTTTTACAAATTTGTCTTAGGCAACTGTGGTGGAAACTTGACAGCTCCCTCAGATCTGTTTTTGTAACTCTCCAGCATTCACTTCTATACAGTAGGACAGATTTTACATTGCTGTTATACAGCCTTATTTTTGTCTTCCGTTTGTATTGTTTGGACTTCCAAATGGGTCGTAATCTTTGGAATGCAGATCTTGCTTTGGCTAGTCTATTCTTAATGTCTTTTTGTATCGAGTCTTCTGTGCTAAGCACTTTACCTAGATATATGAATTTATCAACCTGCTGGATTACTGTGCCCTCAGCATCTAGTTTCAAGCTTGATGTGGTGTTTAGCCGCATTTCTTGGGTCTTATTTGCTTTGAGTTCTAGTTCAATTTGGCTTGCAAAATGACTGAGCCGACTTGTCTTTTCCTGCATGTACCATACGGCTTTGTCGACAGTTATATGAGATAATATAAACGCAGTCAATATTTTTTCCAACCTAGTCGTATAAGGCAGTTTTCAATTTGAATGATTATTCACTTGTAAGACGAGTTTGAAGATACCAAAGGGTGAACACCGCATAGGTGAAGTAATGGCTACTAGTAGCATGCTCGTCGCGAGTGCGGTAGTTGTGGGTTCGGGCACAGATCGGGTCAAACCAAAGGCCACAACTCTGGTATATGTTGCATCTCCACTAAGCACGCAGCATTAAGAAGAGAGAGCACAGATTGGTTGGCTCGGAATCAGGATAATGTGTCCGAGTGGGGCCACATGTCTATCCGCGGAATACTTTCTGAGTTGGCGTTAAACAACTATCACTCACTCATGTTGAACAAAGGTGTAATCATAATCCGTAAATGGTTTTGATTGATTTTGATTTTTGGTGTTTAACGCCACTTTCAACAGTATTACAGCTATATCATGGCGACCAGTTTTAGTGGTGGAAGAAGCCGGAGTACCCGGAGAGAACCACCGACCATGGACAAGCAACTGGTAAACTTGATCACTTGCGACTGCGAATCGAATGCACCCTTTTTTTGTAATTTACAAAGCCGGGTGCGAATCCACGCCGTATTGGTGATAGCTAGGCTTTTATAAGTTAGGTAATCCAACTATCTAACTCATTGAGCCACCCGGGCCCTAAATAATCCATAAATGGAAGAACAGACAACACAATGGCAAAAAAAAGAAGAACCAACAATGATCTACAAAACACTACGCAGAAAACCGTTCTAAGGTCGAGCAGGCACACCAAGACCGGGATGAACTCACGTGCTCCGGAAGGGTAAACAGTTCCTGCTCCACTAGTGACACCCGCCATGTTACTCTAATTACAAAGCCTGTGATAAGTCACGAATGAGAAAACGACGGGTTAGTCAGAATTATCGAGATGTCGTTGCTCTTCTTTATAACCATGAAACAGACAGAGGATGAAACACTATAGAATTTTGTATTTAACGCTACTCGAACAACGGACTTGAATACAAATACTAGCGAAAACAACAAAAGTTATCGTCGAAAAACTAAAGTATCCGATAGTATATATTCTGCTTGGTCTTCGGATCACTCCTTACTGCCCCGTTACTCTAAAATTAATAGTGGCATGCAATGTATCTATGCATTAAAAAAGAAAATATTGCAGTGTTTTGTTTTATATATTTGATAAATAAAAATGGACGATAATCGTAGATATTATTTATCACGCTGAAATATGAAAGCTGTACAGGGGAGGTCTGCTACATAGGTGGTGTAATAGTTAGCGTGCTCGCCTCGAGTGTGGTAGATCATGGGTTCGAGTCCCGATCGGTCAAACCAAAGACTATTATCAAATTGGAAATTCCTAATTCTCTGACAATCACGCAGTATTAAGGAACAAGAGCAAAGACTGGGTTGGCTTGGAATCAGGATAATGTGTCCGAGTGGGGGCGACATGTCTATCTATGTAAATGCGTGGATTAATTGACTTGAAAAATAATTTTGTTCAAAAGTCAATAAATCCACATATTTACCTCATCAAAAGACAGTAATTGTATACTATTACATGTAGTAATCCGCTAGTCATGCAGGTATCAGAAATATGATTAAAGACGCATAGGACAGACCCAAACAGTGGGTAACAATGGAATATAAACTGACAAATAAAACATAGCAATGGCTATTGATTTAATAGGGTTGTTTTCATAAATAGAATATTGTGTTGTAGATTTGCCCTGACAGGAGATATCAATATTTAAATTAATGTGTACAAAAATGCGTATTGTGACATTGTGACATTTTATCACTAGAATATTTTTAACTCCGCGCTATTGATTATGATTTTTTATCTTGTGACTTTTTGTCCTAGAGGCTTTTCCAAATCAGAAAAAAAAATAATTGTGAGTTTTTATTATGTGACTTTTTTTTCCTTATCAATATCCGATCTGATTAAAATCACATCTCTAAGATGTCCGTCCCCTTTGACATATCAGGACAGGAGAGAACGGTGAAAATGAGGTTTTAATCATGTTGAGATTGGTCAAAATCGTGACTTTACGTCCTGTGACTTTCTGTCAGTTACCGATGGAATATAAAATAAACATTAGTTAAAAGTAAATAGCATAAAAACACAACGGTATATATCTATACATATATGTACAAAACAACGGTA
>MJUT01008642.1:560-27441 GCA_002080005.1 Gigantidas platifrons
TAAGCACAAACTGGATTCCTACATTGTTGGATAAAAAATAAACCCTAGATTAGATACTGCAAAATACTGAATGTCAGCAGAAACCTACAGATTTTAGGATAATTTTAACCCCATATTTTACGTCCTTGTGGTTTAAAATAAAAAAATTATTGCATTGGAAGGAAACCACCTGAATTTGTGTTAAGTCGAAAGTGAAAGTAGGATTTTTGACGGTAGACATCTTCGGACTGTCTGTTTTTTTCTTATATGCCATTAAATGTATGTTGATTTTCGGAGTTAAGCTTCCAATTAGGTATCCCTTCCATGAGATATGAGTGTCACTTAGATTAAACTTAAGATGAATCCTGTATGAAAGCTAATTTTTTTTTAATTTAACATAGAAGGCTATGGAGAATTCTTTAGTGGTATTACACCTATCAGTCATCTACATAATTATACGTTGTATGTTAATATTATCAAAGTACGGTACACCGGTTTAAAGTTATATGCATGGTCTACCTTTGTTAAGAGGATGATTCTTGTTAAAACCACTCGAAAATAATGCAAACTTTGTGGTAATTTAATTTTCACTTATCTTGTCACGTGATTAAAATGCATTTGACCCACTTTATTTGATGATTTTCGGAAAATGCAAATAACCAACTAACTAGTAAATAACTAACTTCCTTTTTAATGTGGCGTGTAAAATACGCGGTGTTAAGAAAGCGAACAAATATAGATATTGCTATGCAAGTCTGGGCGCCATGACGTCTCCGCAATATTGTTTTCATTATTTTATTCATTTATTATCTAGTATTTTTAAACTAATATTAAAATGACAATTCCCATGACCCTAAATTACATTTCTAGGCGGAAGAGCCATATTATCAAAAGTCGATATGAGCAATACACTACACCAGTATAATGTTATGCGACCCACTTTATTTGAAGATATTGTCATAGCATACATTTTCATCAATTTTAAAAGTGCAAATATAATACTAAATTGTTATTCTACAATTCTAATGTTAAAAATAAATACCACTGTCCTAAAAAGTAATTGACATATGAAAATAAACATCTGGCAGGAAAAATATTGTATATTATATTAGAAAATTATCTTGGTTCAAGATTCTTTATTTCTCATAAAATCATAATTCAAACAGTAGTACAAAGAATTTGCACAGTTTCGTTAGTTTGGTTTATTGTAATTTGGAATACTTGACCAAATATTAAAGTGTTCATTACGTGTGAAAAATACTGACTCGGGTATAATTTTATCACCAGAATAGAATAATAAACATTTTCTGGACGTAGGAAGTGACCTAGAAGAAAAAGGTTATATCATAATTGTTGAGATAGAATATTACTGGGTCAATCATGCAAACCTAGCAAAATAATAAACTTTACCTAGGTGTAATTATTGATCCCTCGCCTAATATAAAAAGAAAGACGTTTTGGAAAACCCAATGCGGTTCCACTTTCTTTTCTTTCGAGGTGAGAAAATAATTTAAAACATTGTTCATTTTCTATTTCGGAAATTACTCATATTATTTCTTTTTAATTATTTTTAATTTAAATAAAAGCAAAAAGATAAATAAAGATCACTGATAATTCATTTTTTATGCACCATTTTATTTAAATCAATATTTAATGTTATGTTATAGTTTTTAAGTATAAATGTTGTTATTGGTATATTGTAGTAAGTAGAAATAATTAATTTAAAAAAAAGAAGGAACTTGTTACTTCGTCTGTTAATTGTAATTTAAAGCAAATTAATTTGAAGAATTTAAATAATCAGACATTGTAAAGACAAGAGAAATATTTGAACACTTTAGATTAATCACTAATTACTATAAATTTCTATTTGAAATGTTACTTGATTTACTTTTAAACTGAACTATTGAGATTATGTATTTTTTTATTTATTTGTTTTGCATTGTGTTTTATATTGAAATATTTATCTGTATAATTAAAGTGCGGTTACCCTTTCTTTTCTTTCAAGCCATCAACGAAGCAGGAGTCTCTCTCGTTCCCGGCCTAGCTGTTCCCCAGCCATGCCGAAGTTACACCTTAAAACAATACGAACTGGTGAACTTTATCGAAACATAATAAACAGTAGACTATCATAATAACAGTCATAATAGGTGCAAGACGCAGCATAATAAGTGGTGCGAACATGAAAAAGGGATGCCTAATCACCAGCTACAAGACGAGTCATCATCAGAGGTTCAATACAATACAGAAAAACGAAAGACATTTGAGGGGGCGGCAGACGAGACAGTGCCACTGACGTCTTTGGACTCGCCGGAATCTGAGCGTACGTCTATACCAGTTCGAAAAAGTTTCGTACCAAGACCGAATATACCGCAGTCCTTACTGCTGCATCAAGCAGAACGCCACACTTCATCAAAGCCGCCTGGTACACCACTGAGAACTCCGCATCAATTCTCCAAACCGTCTATTGCTAAGGTTTTGTTATTGCCACAACCGAATTCGCTACCAGCACCGACAGTGCCAATACCAACAACTTCAGGAGCTACCACACTTTCAATAGGTACAAGTCAAAACTTTAATATTTTTAATGTGGCATCAAATTTAAAAATTGACAAATTTAAAGGAGACAATACGCAAAATGTTGATACTTAGTTGTCTATGTACAAATAATATTGTTCATTTTATGAATTATCAAACAAAAGGAGCGCAGACTCATTCCCTTTCCATTTAGAGGGTCATGCTAAAATCTGGTATGATACTATACCAGATTCTCAAAAAGCAAATTTTGATAATTTAATCACATTATTTAAAAAGCGATTTAAGGACAAACAACATCTTTTAGATTTGACCATTCTACAAACTCATCAAGGAAGGAATGAGTCTGTCCTTGATTTTTTAAGTCGATTATACCAACTGGCTACAAACAGAAATATATCTGATGACATATTGCTGGCTGTCGCCATGAATGGGATAAAATCGGAATTAAAAACTATTGTTATGACAAAAGAGCCAAAAAATGTTGAAGAGTTGAGACATTGCGCCACTCTGGCGGAAAAAGCTTTTCAAGAAAATGAGAGATCGGCAAGATGTTCGTTACACAGCTCCGAGACATTTAATAGGAAAACCTTTCGGTGTTAACGAGCACTTTCCACTGGAAGTCAAAAAAATTCGACGCGAATTGATACCGATTCATAAGGAAGCGAGAAAACAAAAAAATATAATCTGTATTAAAAAGGGATAAGCTTTTTATTGAAAACGAACCATTTGACAAAAAGAAACATGACTATTTAATCAAACGAACGAATACAGACGCGAGTGGGGTGGCAGCGGGAGCCTAGCGGGAAGCCGGGCGTGGTAACTAGGATAGACAAGAACCACACTTACCAGACAGTAACGTTAAATTCTTATCCTGGAATGTTAATGGAGGTCTTGAAAATAAACTAAATGACAGGGCTTTTTTGAACTTTTTAAAGACATATGATGTTATATTCTTTTCTGAATGTTAGATGAATAAAGATTTCTGTTTTGATACTGACAATTTTGTATGTAAAGCTTTTCCTAGACTTAAATCGAAATGCATTCAAGGAGGTGGTATGTTTCTGATGATCAAAAATACTTTAGCCCAATTTATTTCAATTTGTGAATGCATGTTTGATACATTAGCATTGTTGAAGTTTCACAGGGAGTTATTTGACTTTTATGAAGATGTATATATGTGTTGCGCTTATATACCCCCAAGTAACTCTAGCCACCACGCATTATATGACTGTGAATTGTTTCGTGAACTTGAAAACAGTATTACTACATATTCTACAAAAGGAAAAGTTTGTCTCGTTGGCGATTTGAATAGCAGAACTGCTGATTATGATGATTTTATTACAGACGACAATGTTCACAGTTCCTTACAGGACAGACTTAATAATTTGTTTACATACACAAATGATCTCTGTTTATTAAAACGAATGAATGCGGACAAATCTCGGAATGAGTACGGTTCTAAACTATTAAAGTTATGCAAGTCTACTGGATTAAGGATACTAAACGGTCGTCATAGAAGCGGATTTGCGAATGATTATACGTATTGTGGTGCTACTTCATTATCTGTGATCGATTATTTAATATCTACTATAGATTTATTCAATTATGTCGACAAATTTATTATGTTTAATTTCAACGAATATTCGGACCATGCAAGTTTACATGTATAATTTTTAGTACGTAATGTGTCAGAAAATTCCAATACAAGCAAAGTTAATGATGATAATAAAGGAGACAGTAGAAAGTTATTTCGATGGAATGATGAATATAAGCTTCATTGTAGGGAAGAGTTAACATCAAATGTTGATCAACTTTTGTGTGAAAATCTTAATTTTGAATCACAGGAAAATCTCGATAATTCTGTGAATGATTTCAGTGTGTTCCTCAACAGTATAATAGCACCTTTCTTTGAAGTAAAACATGATTCCGTAAAGAATGAAAAGCCTAAAATATATAATAAACCTAGAAATGATGATAAGCCATGGCTTACGGATGAGTGCAAGCGATTATATAGGAATTATATGAGATGCTTAAATATTTGTAATCATGAAAATTCAAGTGTAAATCATTCGAATAAAATTGAAGCGAAAAAAAACAAAAAAAACTTGAAAGTCGCCTAAAAAGGATTTATAAAAGTCAACAAGGTAGCATGGTGGAGGGATTACGTACTATCAATCCAAAATTTTCTATGGAAAATTTGCTAAAAAACGGAGAATAACCCCGAAAGTATCTGGAAATGAATTTTTGGAACATTTCAAGAAAATTGCTACGGAATTGCGTACTGAAAATGGAAGTTTAAATAATGATAACGTAAACAACGATGAGCCTGTTTACGAAGAGCTGGATGATCTTATTATTACTGACGATGAAATTTTGGTTGCCATATCAAATTCAAAAAGAAGTAAAAGTCATGGTATCGATGGCCTGTTGAATGAATATTTTATAGAGTACAAGGATTTATTATTGCCATTGTTAAATAAGCTATTTAATGGTATCTTGATTTCAGGACTATTCCCTGAGGCATGGTCAATTGCTGTTATGGTACCGGTTTTCAAACGTGATGATCCTAGTGATCCAAATAACTTTCGTGGTATCAACTTAGTTAATTGCCTAGTTAAACTATTTACAAACATCATTAACAATCGTCTTATAGAGTGGTCAAAAACTTATGATACTAATACTGATTCAAAATTTGGTTTCAGGCAAGGACTTTCTACAGTTGACGTTTTATTTGCTCTACAAAGCGTAATTACAAAAACGTTGTCAAATAAAAATAGATTATATTGTTGCTTTGTTGACTATACAAAGGCATTTGACACTATTGACAGACTTAATTTATAGCATAAATTGTTAAAAATAGGTATTTGTGGTAAACTTTTGTCTGTAATTAAATCTATGTATGAAAATGTTAAAACATGTATTACAGTTGATGGATTTTATTCAGAATTTTTCCATGTTGGATTAATGCAAGGAGAAATAACTTTGTAATTTATGTCAATGATTGTGAAATGGAATTTTTAAATAATTGTTGTCATCCTGTAGAATTAAAAGAATTTAGTTTATTTTTATTGATGTACGCTGATGATATGGTGATTTTCTCAGATACAATTAAAGGTTTGCAAGATATGTTAAATACATTATACTGTTACACTGAAAAATGGAAATTATGTGTAAATATAAATAAAACCAAAATTGTAGTTTTTAGAAAGGGTGGAATTGTAAAAGAAAATGAAAAATGGTTTTATAATGATGTTCAAGTTGATGTTTGTATATAAGTTTACGTATTTAGGTGTTATACTTAATTTTAACGGTAAATTTTCTGTGGCTCAAAGGCATGTTGCGGAGCAAGGAAGAAAAGCTATGTTTGCATTGTTTAGAAACATAAAACCATATAATTTTAACATTTGTACTATGTTATCATTATTCGACACATACATTAGTAGTTTGCTATGTTACGGATGTGAGGTATGGGGTTTTCATAAATCCCCTCAAATTGAGAGAGTACATATTGAATATTGTAAACGTATATTAAATGTTAAAACATGTACCCCTAATGTCATGACATATTATGAGTTTGGTAGATACCCTATGTTCGTTACAAGAAAGATACGCATTTTTAAATACTGGTTAAAATTGATGAATACAGATAATTGTATATTAAATGGTTGTTATAATTATTTATATGATATGTGTTTAAAAAATCCAAATGATACAAATAATTGGGTGTGCTGTGTACGTAATGAATTATGTCGTATTGGCTTAAATAATTTGTGGCATGCACAACAATCTTTATGTAAAGAGCATCTTGTAATTATCAAACAGAGAATGTATGATATAGCTAAGCAAGAGTTTGACGAAATTTTGCATACATCAACTAAATGTAACTTATATCATTATCTTGAACCTACATTTTATATACAAACATATTTAACTAAACCTATACCTAAATTGTATAAGAAATATATAATGAAAATGAGACTATCATCACATAACCTTGCTATTGAACAAGAAAGGTATTATAATGTAAATAGAAACAATAGAAATTGTAAATTTTGTATAGATGATATGGAAGATGAAATGCATTTTATTTTACTTTGTCCTATGTATACTAATTTGCGATGTAATCTCATAAAGCCATTTTATTGGAGAAAACCATCAGTTTTCAAATTATTACAATTATTTAACATAACAAATGTAAAACAATCATGTAATTTAGGTAAATATATTTGCCGTGCATTAAAACTTAGAGCTGACACTCTGTAGCTTTTACATTATTAAATTGTATGTTCAACTGACTCAGACTGTTGAATGTAGTCTACAGTTTTAGACTATAATCTGTATTGAATTTGTAATGTTTTGTGTGGACTTATGATATATATTTCTTTGAGATATTTTGTATGTGCTTTGTCTTATTTATGATCAGTATAATTGTAAATATTGAATATATGTATTCCTATATGTTGTATGACATTGGTTAATACAGAATTGAATTGAAACTGCTTTAGAGGAAATTCCAACTTTAAAAGATCAATTGAAATCTGTAAATATTGTACAGGATGTCCCACCACAAACTAGAAATAGTTATCAAAATCAGCAAAATCAATTGTATCAACCACCCCAATTAATGCCTTATTATGTTCCTCAAAGACTTCAAACTAAGGTACACCAAAATAGATTTCAGAGACCATGTCTTATTCAAGGTCAAAGACAAAATTATTCTAATTCACAAATTCATAGACCCCAAAAGGCAATCAAATCAGCAACAATATCAACTTGTTGATAATCAATTCCAGTGTTTTTATTGCGGAACTAATTGTCAGTTTAAACCTCAATGTCCAGCTAGAAATGTTGTTTGCCATTTGTGCAATGAAATCGGCAATTTTTCAAGGGTTTGTCAATCGTCAAGAAGGGTCCCTCCCCAATAGGGATACGAGCCCGTTCGAGATTTTCCCTCGGACAGGCACACAAAAGTAAATAGAATCAAAACAGTGAAAACGCAAATGCAACAGTGTTTAATTCCCATTCGACTATGAAACTGTAAAGCACGAACACTTTTGGACAGTGGCTCTACAATTTCGGCCATTAACGGAGATTTATTTCAAAAATCAGAATTTTCATCATTACCGTTAAAAACTCCAAAAGTGGCACAAATCATTGGCGCGGGCGGTGCCACTTATACTATTCAAGGTAAAATTGATCTTCAATTTTCTATTTGTGGTCTTTTGTTGTCACAAATCCCAGCTTTAAGAATTCAATGATTTCAGGAAGATATTTTTTTCAAAGAAATAAAGCTCGTTTAGATTGGCAAAATGACATCTTGTCTTTAAGACAAAATATAGTTAATGTCAATATCATCAACATTTCACAAGGATTTGCTAGAGTATCAAAAACTACTGATATTCGTCCTAATTCAATTCAAAACATGAAAATTCGTTTGTCAAAAACAAAGTCAAATGAAACAGTCCTTTTGGAACCAATTCTTAAAACAATAAAATATAGTTTTGTAGCAGCTAAGTGTTTAATCAAAAATAAAGCGCAGTCTTTATTTATTCAAGTTTTAAATCCCACAGATGAGATAATAAAATTACATTCAGCTTATGTGATAGCTTCTATTGATAAAATAGACCATAATGACATTTATTGGCATGAGTAATAAAAATTTAAAGGATCAACCAAACAATAAACATCAAATGGGGAAAAAGTCTGATATCAAATTCGACTTAGGTAAATCGAAATTAAATGAAGAACAAAATGAAATTTTAAATCAATTGTTAAATCAAAATAGGAATGTTTTTGCAACTAACTTACAAGAACTAGGAAAAATACAATTGGAGATTCAAAACCAATTAAATGTAGACCTTATAGAACATCACCTGCAGCTAAACAAGAAATTCAAAGACAAATAGATGAAATGTTAAAAAGTTTGATCTGATGTTCTTGTGGCAAATATAATTTTGATTGGCTAAAAATTTACTTCTAACACTTCATGGAAGCCGTGCTGTGCATTTCATACAAGGCGTGCTGTGTATTTCATACGGCACAGAAAATCAATAATCGCTCTCACCTATTGCCTGTGCTGTGTATTCCATTTACATTGTAGCAGACGACACACATACGCACAGAAAATCAATAATCGCTCTCTGTGACCTTTTTCCAAAGATACACGTATTTATGTTTTTCCTATAATAAGGACATACTTATTAATGTTAGAACATTCAGATAAAAATGTTATCAGTCTCGAGATATTATATATCCCGTTTTAAAGGGCAGTGGTTTTATTAAACGGTTAGGCTGACGCCTCACCGTTTAACAAAACCACTGCCCTTTAAAACGGGATATATAACATCTGGACGCCTCACCGTTTAGCACAACCACGGCCCTTTAAAACGGGATATATAACATCTCGAGACTGATAACGTATAATATTATTGAACATTCCACAAGCGAATATAGCTTCCCAATTGTGTTAGTCAAAAAGAAAAACGGTGAAGCAAATGCTACCATTTACACCAAATTAGATTTAACTTCGGCATATTTTCAACTTGGTTTAGATGATAAATTAAATCAAAAAACGGCTTTCATTACACATGACAATTTATATCAATTTACAAGAATGCCTTATGGACTTAACAATGCATTTCAAAGCTTTCAAGCATTAATGAATCAAGTGTTAAGAGGACTCACCTAGAAACATTGTTTGGCTTATGTCGATGATGTTATTATCTGGTCAAAAGATTTTGAATCTCATTTACAACATTTAGATCTAGTTTTTCAAAGATTAAGAATGACACATTTGACCTTAAAACCCAATAAATGTGAATTCGCCAAGCCAAATTTTATATTTAGGCCATTTTATTTCAAGAGAAGGAATACAAGTTAATCCTTCCAAAATAGAAGCTGTTAAATCATTTCCAACTCCTCAAAAGATGAAAAAGTGGCGACTATGACAAAACGTATGTGAAGCTGTCCTGTATTTTTGTGCAAGTTTCAGTAGATATATATATGATAGACTTAAAAACCAGAAGATTATATATTGGATGGACGAATGTTGAATTTTGCATGTTGAAAATAGAAAAGGAAGGAACTTTGTACACTAGAAGTACCAAAATCTATATTTAACTGATACATGTATGACAAGATTTTGTACAATATACAATTTCAGGTTGTCTCATGAACATATTAAACCAAATGCAACCCAGGACTTCCACAAATTGTTGAAATTTTATTAAAACTGAACATTTTTTTAAACTTTTTGAAAATTTTATCATTTTGAAATATTTTGAAAATTTTCAAATCTTATGAAAATTTTGAAATTTTTTTAAATTTGTGAAATTTTCAAATTTTTGGAAAATTTTGAACTTTAAAATTTTTTATTTTAAAATTTTGAAATTTTCATTGGTTACTCAAAATAGTTTCTTAAAATAGATTCGGAAAGTAAAAGTGAGTCAATATCGTTTTAATCAGACGAAAACGAAAGTGACAGTCAGTCAATATCGATTTCTTCTAAAAACAACCCCAAAAATGATTAAATCCCAAATGAGAGCGTTTAGACCAATGAAATAGTGATTAAAAAAATCATTATGTTATACTGAGGAAAGTGGACTCTATAACTGTATGATTTTACAAATTTAATTTGTCTGTATAAGACTGTCTTGTTATTCTTTTAATTTGTACTTAATTAATGATTGTCCTTTGTCTGCTTTGTATATATGTTTTGTATAATTGTATGCCATCAACCCCTTGGGGTAAAATTGTGCATTTCAAATAAACTTATAAATATTCATGATAGAAAATAGACAACAGAAGACAACGTAAATAAAGGTGTGCTCGAATACTTGACAAAATAGTTAATAGACGAAAAGGTAAACAAAGGTGTATTCGAATATTTGAAAAAAATGTCGCAACCGCAGATTACAAGTTTTGTGTCAAAAGCTACAGTTGGAAAATTTGTTAAGTCAACAGAGAAACTAGATCAGACAAGTGAAACAGTTTTTGAAACCAACGTGTGCAATAAAAATGCAAACGAAAATTCATATCCAAACAAACGCCCCGCACATGCCTATCAGACAGTTCAGATCACTCAGTATGCATTGAGAAAGATTTAGAAGAAATAAAGAAATCGATGGAAAATATCGTGAAAAGGGACGATATTGCAGAAATGGTAACAAATATCATGGGGAAACTTTTGACAAATGGAAAATGGACAAAACATCGAGTTGTAACAGTAAAATACAAAACAATTTGTTATCCTTTTATGCATAAGTGACATATGTATACTATATTTTATGACAACCAATATGCCTGTAGATTAAATATAGTGACAACAGAGTCCTAGCTAGTTTGCTAAATTAAACAAAGACTGATTTGCGGAAAACGTCATTTAATCATTATCATAAATTGCAATAAATGGCATATATAAAATTGTTACATAATATAACATAATCATGACTGAAATTATACAATAATTACATAACATCAAATGAATAAATGACATCAAATAGCAAAGGTGGGGACAAAAAAGTGTCCTGTTGAAAATAACTGGTATACTGATCTATTTAAAATTAAAATTGACATGCTGCATATTTTTACAATTTAAACTTAACCTTTATCTCTTATAGTTTTTGAAATATAAGAGGAAAAGTATTAATTTTTAAAAAATTTGATAAAAAAGGGCAATAACCCCAAGATGGGTAATCATATTTACTTCAAAATTGCAGGGTATGTAGATCTTAACATGCTGAACATGTATGCAGTTTGAATTTAACATCTATCTCTTATAGTTTTTGAAATAAAGGACGAAGAGTACAAAATATGCCTAATTTGCATAATCGGTATAAATCGGCTGAAAGATACATTTCACAGAAAAACCCGGAATATATGTTAAACTACTCCTTGCCATGTAGCTTCAGTTAAAATTTGAGCTCATTTTGACTTATACTAAAGCAGCAATTGACAATTGAAGAAATTTCTATTTTTAATAACAGCAGCCATCTTGAACGGAGGGCGGGACTGTCTGACACAATTTTGAAAGGGACCCACCCAGGGACTATTCCTGCCAGGTTTGGTTTAATTTGGTTCAGAGGAGAAGATTTAAATGTGATCGTTTATCAAAATATGCCTAAATTGCATAATCGGTATAAATCGGCTGAAAGAAAAATTTCACAGAAAAACCCGGAATATATGTTAAATTACTCCTTGCCATGTAGCTGCAGTTAAAATTTGAACTCATTTTGACTTATACTAAAGCAGCAATGGACAATTAAAATTTCATCCCCCCTTTTTTCTATTTTTAGCTTGGCGGCCATCTTGGTTGGAAGTCGGGATCACCGGACACAATTTTGGAAGAGGCCATCCAAGGACCATTCCACCAAAGTTTGGTCTAAATTGGCCCAGTGGTTTCTGAGGAGAAGATTTAAATGTGAAAAGTTTACGACGGACGACGACGACGACGACGGACGACAGACGAAACCTGATGGCAAAAGCTTACATGGCCTTTGGCCAGGTGAGCTAAAAATGGGAAAGCTAGTGGAACAGATGGTATAAGTAATGAAAAGTGTCATGTTCATATAATATAGAAATGTATGTTAAACTTTTTAATTTGATTATGAAAACAGGTCTATACCCTGAAAAATGGAGAGAAAACTATATTAAACCCATATTTAAGGGGGGATGTTTCAATGATCCAAATAATTACAGTGGGATAGCCTTATCAAGTTGTGTTGTAAAATTATTTTCAAAAGTACTATTTAACAGATTAGATAAACAGTTGGAAAATAATAAAACACTGACTGAAGAACAAATTGGATTTCGTAAAGGGTGTAGACCTAGTGATCATGTTCTTACTCTTAAGACATTGATTGATAAAGCATTCAAACAATCAAAAATGCTTTATGCATGCTTTGTTGATTTAAAAAAAGCATATGACACTGTAAACAGAATTGCGTTATTTCTTAAAGAGGCATTAGCTACGATTTTGACCAAAATAATTATATGTTTTAAATAGCTTTAAAATGATGAAATAAAGGTAAATATTTCACATTAAACAGCTTATCGTACCACTTTTCGCCTTTTGAAACCGAAAATTACCATCGATTGATTATTGCCTTGCAAGCAAATAATTTGACCTCGCTTTCTCCGTATGCAACTGACCTCACTAGTGACAGGTAAAAACGAATAATTTGTATTTTGTCGCTTATTAACTGCAAACTTGCATGGTTCTTTGTCCGTATTCAACGCCGACTAAAAGCAAAATCACAGAAAATAAGAAATAAGTGCATTGATGTACTGATTTAATGACGATTCGGCAAACTCCGTAAACGATGCCGATAATTAATAAGATGGCGTCCATTTCCTGATCGATCTCAAAACACGAGCAGCTGCACCTTTTCCCCCCGATGCGCGTACATTTCATAACATTTATATATAAGTTACAGAAACACGTTTTATTAAGGCATCAATCATATCTGATATTTTTTATGGGTAACAAAAATTTACGATTTTGGCAGATAATGCCCCTTTAAATTATCAAGTCTTAATATAAGTGGTAATTTTTTCAATATACTAAAGGATATGTACAGAGAGGTTAGTTTTTTTGTCAAGTTTGCAGAGGGTGAAACTGCACCTTTCACCTCTAAAGTAGAAGTTAAGCAAGAATGTGTCCTAAGCCTACTCTTTTTTCGCTTTTAATCAATGATCTTGCTGGAATATTTGATAACTTATGTGAACCTACTAAATTGAGTAACAAGAATGTATCTTGTCTATTGTATGCTGATGATGTAGTATTACTATCAGAATTCCCTAGTGGACTGCAGAGATGTGTAGATAAACTAAATGATTATTGTATTAAATGGAGTCTGACAGTTAATATTGCAAAAACAAAGATTATTGTATTTAACAAATCTGGAAAAGTATTAAAAGATACCTTTTATTATGACAATAATGTATTGGTAAATTCTAATGAGTATGAATATCTTGGAATTATATTCAAGCCCTCGGGTAGTTTCTCATCTGCTATAGATCATCTTTACAGGAAAGCACGAACAGCTATTTTTAGTATACGGAAAATGCTTTTTTCAGATAAGATGAATATTCCACCTCATTTAAAGCCGTTTGATAGTTGCGTGAAACCAATATTGTAATATTGTAGTGAAATATGGTCATTAGACTCACTGGTTAACAACAGATGTATGTTGGAAAATAAATATTTATTGTTCTCACCTGTTAAAGTGCAGTTAAAATTTGATAAATATTTACTAGGAGTAAACAAAGGAGCAACGAACATGGCTGTATTATCATAGTTAGGGCTAGACCATATTTCCATTGATGCTTTGAAACTAGCAATAGGGTTTTGGTATCATGTCATTAATAACGCTAATGAAAGTTTGGTTCACAAAGCATATGAAGAGAATTTAACTCTTCAGAATGGTACTGCTTCTAAAATAAAACAATTATTCTGTAAAATAGGATTTAATCACGTTTGGGAAAATCAGTGTTCCTTTTCAAAAAAGAGACTATTAGTGTCAGTGTCAATTAAGGGAAAGGTTTATTAACTTTTGAAAGTCAAATTTATTTGACGATAGAAATAGTACGAATGGTAATAAACTCTGCACTTATCGCGAATTTAAAACTGAGTATACATTAGATTTTTTTTTTTACTTTTAGACTTGGACAAACTAGATATATCCAACTTTGTTAAAGTTAGAACTAGCAATATCAGACTATTTATAGAACAAGGGCGATACAAACAAATTCCTGTAGAAAATCGAATTTGTCCACTGTGTTCCTTGGACATAGAGGATGAAATTCACTTTTCTATAGTTTGCCCTAAACTGGACTCGCCCCGACAAAAACCTTTTGAAAAATTTTTAAGTGTTGTACCTTCTTTCTCAGATTTGTCTGAAACGTGAGAAATTAAATTTTTATCTTTAGCGGTAATGACTATGACATAAATAAGATTTGTGTTAAGGGGGTTAGGGATATGTACAATTATAGAAATGCTATTTATAAGGAATGACTGTTGATTATTAAAGAGATACTCATCAACAAACCTCGGCGTAGCTGCGGAACCGTAACTCTTTATGGTCCCTTTTTTTTCTTTTTTTTTTGGCGGACAATAGAGCTACGGATTTTCCCTATGCAAAAACGATCGAGTCGCACCTTTCCAGGGGTTTCTGACGATCGGACGCCAAGTGTGCGTAGCCAAATGTGTATGTTTCGTTTCCTCAAATATTTTTCTATCACCCTACCTTATTTATGCAAGATTGTTCATATACTGTACTTCTATTTGTAACAACAAATATCTGATGACAGCATAATCCCGCAAGTGCAAATACCGGTATAATACTAAATTTTTATTCTAAAATTCTCCTAATTGACATATGAAAATAAATATCTGCAGGAAAAATATTGCATAATAAGAAAATTATCTTGGTTTAATATTCTTTATTTCTCATAAAATCATAGTTCAAACAGTGGTACAAAGAATTTGCAAAGTTTCGTTAGTTTGGTTTATTTTAATTTGGAATACTTGCCCAAATATTAAAGTGTTCATTACGTGTGAAAAATACTGACTCGGGTATAATTTTATCACCAGAATAGTATAATAAACATTTTCTGGACGTAGGAAGTGACCTAGAAGAAAAAGGGGTCAAAGTAATTAAATCATGCAAACTTAGCAAAAAAATAAACTTTACCGTGGGTGTAATTATTGAATTACGAAAGCAAACAAATGTAGATATTATTATATAAGTCTGGGCGCTATGATTTCTCAAAAATATTGTTTTCATTATTTTATGCATTTATTAAATCGTAAAAAGGGGGATTATCTAGTATCATATATCAGATTATCAAAAGTCGATATGATCAATACACTACACCGGTTTAACCGACACGATATAACTGAAATATTGTTGAAAGTGGCGTAAAACACCATCAAACAAACAAACAAACAAACGTATACACCGGTTTAGAGTTAAATTACAAGACCTACCTTTGTTAAGAGGACGATTCCCTCTGAAATAACTTAAAAACAATGCAAACTTTGTGGTTTCCGATAATACATGTATTTAGTCAATTTAATTTTCACCTATCTTATCACGTGATTATAATGTATATTGTATGCGACCCACCTTTTTTGACGATTTTCGGAAAATGCAAATATCCCATTCAATCAAACATAAACATTGGGGTTATCTCATTTCTAATGTTACGTATAAAGCACACGGTTTTTGAGAAAGCGAACAAATGTAGAGATATTATTATACAAGTTAATTAAATTGTCACGTGACTTTAAAGGACTTCGGACATCAAATATATTTTTTCTCTAAATGACTATTTCATAATTTAATCAAACTTAGTGTTTGTGTTGTGTACAAGGCAGCATGTAATCCGACAACTGTCAGTGTAAACACAGATGTATAGATAAGATAAGATAAGATAAGATAATTGCATGTGACTAAGTTAAAAATTTACCAACAGAGCTAAGCACGAGACACGATGTACATATCATTTTCAACGAGACAAAATGGTTGATTAACTATTAATGGTAGAATACAACGATTATCATTGTGTTTTAATGTTTAATCGTGTAAAAAAAATGTGCATCAGAATATTTATGTAATCTTTTTACTACATGTTCAAATTATACAACTTATTCCGAGATAATTTGAAAATGGAAATTTACTTGTTCAAAGACCAAATTCAAGTTTCATGAAGAAAAAAAAACACGTCACTTTCAACAATATTTCAGTTGTATCGTGGCGGTCAGTTTTATTTGTGGATGACAACAATGAATTTCGGGAATACATTTAAAAACATTTGAATCACAAAAATTAAATAATATATATATGGGGCGTTTTGGTCAAATAATGATTTATTTTGGGAAAAAGTGGGGGCGTTTTGGTAGTTAGTATTCATCACCTCCCCCTTTTTTTCAGTACACGAAGTAAATCGGGAAACTCTGAAGATTTTCGCTAATACTATAAAAATACGTAATCTTAGATTAACTTTGCTTAAAACATTACCGTGTACTATACTAAGTTATCCATTCGGACATCTTGGCTTTGTTGTGCGTCAACATGTCTTGTTTTCGCCAAAGTGACGTCATGCTCATTCGGGCACTCATCTAATAAATTGTCGACCTAGCAAAGTAATCAACTTTACTGTGGGTGAAATTATTGACCCCTCGCCTAATATAAAAAGAAAGACGTTTTGGAAACCCCAGTGCGCTTCCACTTTCTTTTCTTTCAAGGTGAGAAAATAATTAAAAACATTTTTCATTTTCTATTTGGAAAATTACTCATATTATTTCTTTTTAATTATTTTCAATAATTATTTTCAATTTAAGTAAAAGCACAGAGTAAAAGCAAAAAGATAAATAAAGATCATTGACAATTCATTTTTTATGTACCATTTTTATCAAGATGGCGGAATGAGTAAGTCGTGTTTGTGTAGGTCCTAAAGAATTCTCAATTTAAAGTATGTTGTAGATGAATATGTGTTTGAACTTTTGTGAATGTTATTTCGGAAAAGAACATTTTTAATATTCTACAGTTAAATGGGGAAAAATAATAAGAGGAATAGGAGTAACAACAGTACAACAGGTTTGACTCCACCGACCAAAACAATAGGAAATATGGCGTCGCCCTATCAACAACAACAAAGTTTTTCAAATTTGTTAAACCAAGCTCATGAAACTTTATATACTAGTACACCAATGAACACATATCAGAGATTACCGTTAACAGGGCCTTATCAACAAAATCCTATGAATAATATGAATCAGACATTTGATTGTATAAATCCAGTCTTGAACCCACAGGCATCATCGAATCTTAACTCTAACACTAGTCATGTATCTGCTCCAGTACCTCATCCCCCTGGATATCAACCTCTGCCGTCACAGTCTGCTCCTTTACCCACGTTACCTACGTATCCTTATCCAAATGATAATGCTCGTCCAAATATTGCTATGGAGATGCTTGTTTCCACAATAAACATTATTAACCAAAGATTGGAACGCATTGATGTTGTAGTTTGTGAAAAACTCTCAAAACTTGACCAAAAAATTGATGAAAGGTTTGATAAAATCGAGAAAAGTATAACAAACATTTATGAAGAAATTGAAAATGTAAAACCTACCCAAAAAGTGCACTCTGAAATTTTAGACAAAGAAGAAACACATCATCATGAAATTGCCGACAGGATGAATTTACTTGAAAATTACGCCCAAAATATTGAAACAGGAAAAAACCAAATAAGAGAGGATCACTTGAAAATGCAAACTCATACTATGAAGTATAACTTAATCATTGGTGGAATAGAGCAGACTGCACTTGATTATGAGGAAGATACTGAAGCTGTTTTAGGAGTTTATTAAAACTGAACTTGAGATACCTGATGCAGATCAAATTAACTTCCAAGACGTGCACCGTTTAAGGAAAAGGAATAATGGCAAACCCCGCAATATTATTGCCCGCTTTACGCACTACAAAGACCACGAACGTGCAAGGAAAGTTATTCCCGAGAAACTTAAGGAAAAGACCCGTTATACAGTTAACTAGCAGTATCCGACGGAAATTATAAATCGACGACAAAACCTTTATCCGAAAATGAAGGAGCTCCAGAGACGTGGTATGCGCGCATCATTGGTATATAACCAGATTTTTGTAAATGGTCGTCCGTACGATGAAATCCGTGATGAGCCTCCAAATCCAGCAAACGCCAGGCATAGCTAAGACAACACATCAGACAATCGTAGACATTCAAATTTAAATGTAAATAAACTTAATATAACTTACCTTTTGTGGTATCAGTTCAAAATTACTGAATCCAGATTTTGAAACATTAATAAAAAACTATGATATACTTGTACTAGTTGAAACAAAAACTGATGAATACGACAATATCAAACTTTCAAATGAATATACATGTTATGCAAAGCATAGAAAAAATTTAAAAAGAAATCGGGTGGCATTATTATTATTTATAGAAAAATATTGTCAAAATTTTTGAAATTTATTCAGTCTGATTCCGAATTTGTACAGTGGGTAGAAATATTAAATGATATCTCGGATAAAAGTAAAAATATTTTATTGGGATGTGTTTACATTTCCCCAGAGTTTTCACCATATTCTTCTGATGAAGCTTTTTTACAGTTGGAAGATGAAATTATCACACATTCAAATTTCTCTAAAAATGTAGCTCTTATTGGAGATTTTAATTCAAGAACTTCTATAAGAAGTGATTTCGTTATACCAGACGAAAATTTACTTGAAATTTTGCAAGTTGATGATGATATTGGTCACGAAAATATATTTTCTTATCTTATATTAGAAGAAAAAAATATCCCTTTGCAAAGGTACAGTTGTGATAAAGGTAGAATCAATAAATATGGTAATCTTTTATTAGAATGTAGTAAAAGATGTGGTCTTTTTATTTGTAATGGTAGAATATTTACAGATAAAACAATTCTAGTATTTTAGACCTGTTCCGACAGTCTAGTATTTTAGACCTGTTCTGACAGTCTAGTATTTTAGACCTGTTCCGACAGTCTAGTATTTTAGACCTGTTCTGACAGTCTAGTATTTTAGACCTGTTCTGACAGTCTAGTATTTTAGACCTGTTCCGACAGTCTAGTATTTTAGACCTGTTCTGACAGTCTAACATTTTAGACCTGTTCTGACAGTATGGTATTTTAGACCTGTTCTGACAGTATGGTATTTTAGACCTGTTCTGACAGTCTAGTATTTTAGACCTGTTCCGACAGTCTAGTATTTTAGACCTGTTCTGACAGTATGGTATTTTTTACTTTTGTTTTTCGTTTTATTATACATGGAAAATTGTTAAATTATCTCTGTGATTTTTCTTTTAAATATACTTTTGTGTATTTTACCCACCTAAAATTATTGAGGCGTTAACTGTTTCACATCAGATATTGAAAGCTTTATTACTTGTTGTAAACGTCCTTTTGTACTTTTCCTTCTGGCTATTGTGTTGTCTGTTCTTCTTAGATTTACGGAGTCTGGTTACCCCTTTGGTATCTTTAAGCTCTTCCTACACTTCTATTATGTTGACGAATAAGGGATTAGCGACAACTAAGATGCAATGCAATGAATGAGTTCTTTGGCTCACAGGTAGTTAGGCCAGGATCTAGACCGGAGGTCACTTTGGTAATGACATCTAAAACAAATGCAAGAGGTTTGAGAACTTTTATTAAGATAAAGAATAAAGACAACATCATAACAAAATATATTATCCAAATACAATAATTTTAAATATTAATTTCATGAATAGAAATATATTGAAACATAACAATTATATCAATATAGTGATAAACAATATTGAATTAAATTTTATTTCTTGAAAATAATATTATATCAAATAGAATCATAATTAAAATACCTTGTTTTTCTTAAAATTAATCATAAGATACTTTTTCTTTAGCTTTAAATAATTTTAACTAAACGTTAATACATATTCAGAACCCTTCTTTAATTTAAATAAAAATATTGAAAATAAAACATTCTTTAACTTTATTTAAGTTAGAATAAAAATGAAAGATAAAAATTATTTACTAAAACTCACCTAAAACAAATGCAAGAGGTTTGAGAACTGCTCAAACCCTTGCGTCTCGCCTTTTTATACGCATTTTCTTTGATTCTATTTTTGAATTTTGTTTGTAGCGAATCAAATATGGAAAAGTCCGAAAATAGGAACACAAACTGCCCGTTATATAAACTTTTTTTTTTTCCAAAATAACTACATTTTAAAAGGTTAAAATTGTAAAAAGAATTTAAAAATTGTGTAAGATTTTACTTTTAATATTATATATTTATAATGAAAAATAAAAAAGATAAAATTATTTTATTTGCAAATTTTACTGGAAATTTTCCTTATATTAATATTAATTACTTTGTTTTGTTGACCTGACCCTTTTTTTTTTGTTTATTATTATTAGATTAATTACTGACGTATATTGTTGAACAACATATTTGTGACAAATGGCAAAATTAGATTGATAATATCGATTATGTATAAATAATAATAAACCTAAAGGAATTCCTTACTATGTTATTCAATCTTTATTTGCATGAGTCAATATAATTATAGAACAAGGAAATTTATATTTGCACTAATAAATTTGATGAAACATACAATTTGATACCATATACATTAAGAATTTATATTGCATTTTTCCATTACAATACTTCCCCACTTTCTTAAAATCTGTATTTGTGATGTACAAGATAAAAAAAAAACTGGGATTTACATGGAATATTTGTGCTTTCTGAATATCATCTAATGATGTCGATAGTATACATTAAAGTCACGTGACAATTTAATTAACTTCATTTTTTCTATGTGGGGAATACCTCAAAGATTACATTGTTTTCAAGAGATTTGTATGCTCTTAATTCAGGTCTATGACATGTGGTTTAACTTTATATCATCACAGTGTTTTTGATCATGTTAAGTTTCTCTGTCTTGACTATGTGCAGTGGAGTGTTTTAACCTTTCACCAAACTCTTTAATTTTAAAGAGTTAAAATTGACAAAATTCTTATTGCTGTCTATTTTACATGGATTCTAGGAGATTGTCGTCTTTAACAGGAATATTTGAAGATAAGAAAAGTCGTAATGTGAAAGACAGACAATACAATGGCAAAAAGAAAAAGGATTAAAAAAAACTACATAAAAACTGCAGATTGAACAAACATGAATCCCACAAAAATAAACAGGTGTGCGTAACTTTAGACAGGAACAGGTCGTCTTGATCAGATAACATATTGTGGTCATGGTAGAATTACACACTAAATTTGATATCTACGTTTTTATTACACAGATGTTGTTTATTTAATAACGACAGCAATGTCTTCACGTCCTTGTAATTATTCAGTAAATTATGATTTAATCAACTGCGTGGTGTGGTTGATATCTCTCAGACATTCTACAGTTTTGAATTAGCTTAACCATCGCCATTTCCATTGAAGTGCTGTACTAAGTCCGGAAAATTCCCAATCATTTATATGTGTTTTATGTATATCGATATTGGACCTTGTTCAGAGTGGGAATTGTAATGTTAGTTACAAAATACTATTTATTAAATTCATAAAATAATAATAATAATATTTGAGAGAAGTCATGGTGCCCAGCCTACATTTGTTCGCTTTCTCAAAAACCGTGTGCTTTATGTGTAACATTAGAAATGAGGTAACCCCAATGTTTATATGCTTGATTGAATGGGATATTTGCATTTTCCGAAAATCGTAAAAAAAAGGTGGGTCACATACATTATAATCACGTGATAAGACAGGTGAAAATTAAATTGACTAAATATTATTTGAAACCACAAAGTTTGCATTGTTTTTAAGTTATTTCAGAGAGAATTGTCCTCTTAGCAAAGGTAGTTCTTGTAATTTAACTCTAAACCGGTGTATACGTTTGTTTGTTTGTTTGTTTGTTTGATGGTGTTTTACGCCACTTTCAACACTATTTCAGTTATATCGTGTCGGTTAAACCGGTGTAGTATATTGATCATATCGACTTTTGATAATCTGATATATGATACTAGATAATCCCCCTTTTACGATTTAATAAATGCATAGAATAATGAAAACAATATTTTTGAGAAATCATGGCGCCCAGACTTATATAATAATATCTACATTTGTTTGCTTTCGTAAAAACCGTGAGTTTTACAGGCCACATTAAAAATGAAGTACCCCGAATGTTTATATGTTTGGTTACATGGATATTTGCATTTTCCGAAAATTATTATGCTGCTTCTTGCACCTATTATTACTGTTATTATGATAGTCTACTGTGTAATAAAGTTCATTAGTTCCGTATTGTTTTAAGGTGTAACTTCGGAATGGCTGGGGAACAGCTGGGCCGCAAACGAGGGATACTCCTGCTTCGTTGATGGCTTGAAAGAAAAGAAAGTGTAACCGCACTTTTATTATACAGATAAATATTTCAATATAAAACACAATGTAAAACAAATAAATTACAAAATACATAATCTCAATAGTTCAGTTTAAAAGTAAATCAAGTAACATTTCAAATAGAATTTTATAGTAATTAGTGATTAATCTAAATGGTTCAAATATTTCTCTTGTCTTTAAAATTTCTGATTATAAATAAACTTTTAGCAATTATATGAAGTCTTTCTTTATTCTCATAATCCAATTTACAATGGTATAGAGAAATACACAAATTACATATACAAAAACAAAATGAACAAAAAGTAAGACTGAAGAGCTTTGTAATACAATTCACAAAGCTGCAGACAGGAAATATAAAAAAAAAATGACATAAATAAATAAACAAATAAATATTACACAGGAGAGTCCAACATTTGATTCACTATTCTAATAAATTTGCACAAATTATTCATATCAGATGAGTTATTACTATTCATAAGTGAACTGAATTTTAATGAGTTTAGTCTATTTCTAAATTTTTTCCTAATAAGTAGTTTGCGGTTGTCATCGAATTTTGAACATGAAAATATGTAGTGAAACTCGTCTCCAATATCACCAGAATTACACAATAAACATTTCCTATTTTCTCTTGCAATGTTTTGCCAGCTGCCCGTTTCAATTGGTAATGTATGGTTCGTCGTTCTGAATCTACAAAGTGTTATAATGTTTCTATCGTCTAGCTTCTCAAAATATTTTTCCATTTCTAATTTTTCTTTAAACATGCGATAATTTAGTGCTTTTGGTGAATTTTGTAAATTAGAATGCCAAATTTGCTTGAACTGATCGATAAGAATTTGTTTAACAGTATTATAAAGCCAAGTAGCACTTACAAAATATTGATTATTCCAAACATATGACAAACCACATTCGTCTAATATAGATTTTACACTTTTTAACCAAGGTATGTTAGTTCCATATTTCAAGAGTGAAAAATTGTACAAAATTGCAGGAATCTTTTCTTGTTTTGCTGTTAGTAATTTAGCCCAATAATTAATAATCCTAAGTTTAACATATATGCCTAATGGAAATCTACCAAGTTCTCCGTATACCATAAAATCAGGGGTACTCTTTTTTACATGTAATATAATTTTACAGAACTTTAAATGAACTCTTTCAACAATGTCGTTATTTCCCACTCCCCATACTTCACATCCATATAATAAAACTGGTTTGACAATTTTATCGAATAGATCGAGTTGGCATTCAGAACATATCTTTTTCCGTTTAATTCTTTAATTTAATTTGCTTTAAATTACAATTAACAGACGAAGTAACAAGTTCCTTCTTTTTTTTTAATTAATTATTTCTACTTACTACAATATACCAATAACAACATTTATTGATAACAAGATTTTATTGATAACACTCAGACACATAAATGGTTGTTACATGAGGACATAACATATATACAGTATTACATGGCGAAATGATCATATATTATCAAAAACATTAAAACATACCAGCAATTTTCTTTATGAACAATGATAACCTTTAATAAACTTCTACATTACAAAAAGATAGGAAACAATTCATTTTAACAATACTAGGATAAGTAATATAATACCTAGGTAAATATATAGGTCTCAGGTTTACTAAATATTCATTACAACAAACAAATAACAAGTGGAACTCATCACCAATTGATTGTCCACACAAAGTACAAACCCTCTCATCTTTAGGAATATTATACCACCGCCCAGTTTCTATTGGAATTCGTAAATTTGACGCCCTTAATTTTGTAATCCAAGTTCTAGTTTTCTCGTTTAACCCACTAAGTAATTTTCTAACCCAAAGTCCTTTTTGAAAGAGCCATAAAATTGTCCTCGAGAATGAATTTTCAATATCATTATACCATGAACTGACAAACTGATCTGTTAAAATTTGATTAAGATATGTTTTATCACAATATCCAACCTGATGTATAAAAATATATCCTAAGCCAGCTCTATTTAATTCTACGTAATTAATCCACTTGAAATTATTCTGACCCTGATTTTTTAAACATAAGATCAGTATAAGGAACTACTCAATTTTGTTTCATTATTCACAAGTTTACACCAATATGAAATCATACGAAGTTTGACTCGAATTTCCAAAGGAAATCTACCTAATTCCCCTTAAACAATAAAATTCGGGGTAGTATTTCTAACTTTTAGAATTCGTTTACAAAATTTAAGATGAATCTGTTCCAATATTTTTTAATTCTCATATCCCCAGACTTCAGAACCATATAAAAGTATTGGTTCAATCATAGAATCAACCATTTTAATTGTAGGTCGACAGGTATGCTTTCATTCCTGATAGTCTTATAAATAAAATGTAAGGACCTTTGAGCCTGATCTACAAGTTTCTTTTTTGTATAAAAAAAAGTACCATTATATTTAAAAATAATACCTAAATATGAAAATTTTTCTACAACTTCTAACTGTTTATCTTGTAATATAAATGAATAATTAAGATTCTTTTTTTTTGCTAAAAACCATAACCTTTGTTTTGTTAATATTTACATCCAATTTCCACAAATCACAATACAACTGAAAAATATTTAGCGATTGTTGCATACCCTCTTTTGTTTCAGACAGTAAAACAGTGTCATCAGCATATAATATGAAAAATAATTCAAACAATATAAGCAGTTCATTATAAAACCGTTCTTTTAACTTTTCCAAAGGAACTCCATCTAAATTCTTAAAGTAGTCTTCTAAATCATTTAGAAAAACGGAGAATAAGAAAAGTGATAAATTTTCGCCTTGTCTTACACCTGTAAGACAAGGGAAAAAATCAGATTGACATTCTTTATACTTAACACAAGATTTAATACCCTGGTACATATTAAATATTACTTTAAAACACTTTCCTTTAATATTACTAAATTGAAGTTTTTTCCACAGGCCAGATCTACTGACCGTATCAAAAGCCTTCCGAAAGTCCATGAAGGTACAAAATAGTTTCTTCCCGAAAGAAAAATACAACTCTATGAGGATATGTAGTACAAAAATATTGTCTATTGTAGAGTATCCTTTTCGAAAGCCCGTTTGATTTTCGTGTATAAGTGTGACCTCATTTGCAAATAAATTGAGTCTAGTGTTAACAATGGATGTAAACAATTTACCTAAGCAACTAATTAACGTTATAGCTCTAAAATGTTCTGGATCTGTTTGACATCCTTTGTTTTTATAAACTGGTATAATTATTCCAGTTGTCCAAGTTTCTGGTATAATACCTGTATCAAGAACAACATTAAACAATTTAGTATAAATAGATACTAAAAACGGCGGATAATTTAAAAAAAATTAATTAATTAATGTTTCACTACCCAACGCTTTATTATTTTTCAAACCTTTTATTGCATCTAAAACCTCCTTTTCTGTAATTACCCCATTCAACATTTCATTATACACAGGCTCATTACAGAATTCGTCAATATTGATATCACTCTCCTCCTCTTCACAAAAATTCAAATTCTTAAAATATTCAAAGAATGTATCAATATCAACAGAATATTTTTTCAAAGTCTTCCAGAATCCTTTCGTATCATTTTTTGACAGTGCCACATGTCAGAAATTCAATATCTAGAGTGTAGCAAGTTGTAATCCTATTGATATTACCTATCAATGTAGTTCTGGTTTGTATGTATATAGACCATCCCAAAAGGAAACGTTTTAAACTTTCAAGGGCAGCTCCACATCGGCAAGATGGGTCAGATACGATTCCAACTCGAAATAAATCAAAATTCAAAAACGAAGCTGAACTTCTTAGCTGAGTTAAAATAATATTTAATTTCTGAGNCGGAGAAACATTATTTATTTTAACCTTGCCCTGTAATTTCTCGGCAGTATCTAAAAGTACATGACCTAGGTCAGTAACTAGACCGTTCAACTGATCAGTTGTAATTGTGTTTTTATCAATATCACTTAATTGATCTAATGTGAATATCTTGATTTTTCAATTTGTTATTGTCGTTGTGAATACTATTACACTTATTAGGTGTATTTAATAACAATGTAAAATACTAAGTCTACAGTGGACATCTGAAAACATAGGGCTAAAGTCTTCAACTTTAAAATAACTAATGAAATCAAACATGCTAGGGTGTACAATTAAATAGTCAACTAAACTAGAGTCTTTACATGTATTATGACCAATTGTTTTATCTGTAAATATTCTACCATTACAAATAAAAAGACCACATCTTTTACTACATTCTAATAAAAGATTACCATATTTATTGACTCTACCTTTATCACAACTGTACCTTTGCAAAGGGATATTTTTTTCTTCTAATATAAGATAAGAAAATATATTTTCGTGACCAATATCATCATCAACTTGCAAAATTTCAAGTAAATTTTCGTCTGGTATAACGAAATCACTTCTTATAGAAGT
>MJUT01008642.1:63888-78239 GCA_002080005.1 Gigantidas platifrons
GAACAGGTCCAAAATACCACACTGTCAGAACAGGTCCAAAATACCATACTGTCGGAATAGGTCCAAAATACCATACTGTCATAACAGGTCCAAAATACTAGACTATCGGAACAGGTCCAAAATACCATACTGTCAGAACATGTCCAAAATACCATACTGTCGGAATAGGTCCAAAATACCATACTGTCATAACAGGTCCAAAATACTAGACTGTCGGAACAGGTCCAAAATACCATACTGTCAGAATAGGTCCAAAATACCATACTGTCGAAACAGGTCCAAAATACCATACTGTCAGAAACAATTTTGGTGTGCTTTTAAGCCTGATATTTGGCTGATAAAATAAATTGCCTTGTGGTCGGACTTTTGTTGTGCCCTTTGCCCCTTGATGCCCTAAGCACGTGCTTATTGTGCCTAAGGGTTAATTGAGGCATGGCCAAGAAAGAGAAACTTAACATGATTAAAACACTATGATAGTTTAAAGTCAAGCCATATGTCTGGTACCTGAATTAAGAGGATGCTTCCTACCAAAGCCATTTGAAAACAATGTAATCGTTCAGGTATCACCTCACATAGAAACTAGAGGCTCACAGGAGCCTCTAATCGCTCATATCTGGTTTTCTCAATTTGACATCTAAAGTTGATAGAAATGGAGGGGGGGTGTTACATATAATTTTGAAAGTGGGTCATCCAAAGATCATTTCAACTCAAATTTCTGGGCAAAAGATTTTGCTGTGATTTTATCTCATAATATTCCTAAACGGAATAAACTGGCTGAAAAAATCTCACCGAAAAACCCAGAATATATGTTAAACTACTCATTGCCATGTAGCTGCAGTTAAAATTTGAGTTCATTTTGATTTGTAATATAGCAGAAATTGACAAATAAAGAAATTTCTATTTTTAGTAACAGCAGCCATTTTGAATGGAGGGCTTGGCTGTCGGATACATATTGAAAGGGGATCACCCAAGGACTATCCCAGCCAAATTTACTTTAATTTGGTTCAGCGGTTTCAAAGGAGAAGATTTAAATGTGATCTTTTATCAAAATATGCCTTATTTGCGTAATCGGTATAAATAGGCTGAAAGAAAAAATTCACAGAAAAACCCGGAATATATGTTAAACTACTCCTTGCCATGTAGCTGCAGTTAAAATTTGAGCTCATTTTGGTTTATACTAAAGCAGCAATGGACAATTGAAGAAATGTCTATTTTTAGTAACAGCAGCCCCGCTGGTGGCCATCTTGGATTTTCAATCGGTCCAAAAAGTAACAACACTTGGTTAGCAGCTTGCAATGATCATTCAAGACAATTTTCAATTCCATCCTCCATGTAGTATCGGAGAAGAAGATCTTTCAAATTTCAGCCAATCAGAGGCTATTATAGCCCCTGGAAGCCATGTTGGATAACCAATCGGAACAAAAAGTAACAACAATTGATCAGAACCTTGTCAGGAACATTTCTGCCAAGTATGGTTCCAATCCATCCAGTGATTTTTGAGAAGAAGTTTGTTTTACATATTTCCCATAGGGTCGCTATGCTAAATTATGTCCCCCGCTGACGGCCATCTTGGATTTTCAATCGGTCCAAAAAGTAACAACACTTGGTTAGCAGCTTGCAATGATCATTCATGACAATTTTCAATTCCATCCTCCATGTAGTATCGGAGAAGAAGATCATTAACAATTTCAGCCAATCAGAGGCTTTTATAGCCCCTGGCAGCCATGTTGGATAACCGATCGTAACGAAAGTAACAACACTCGGTTAGACCATGCAAATGAACATTACTGCCACGTTTGGTCCCATTTGCTTCAGTGGTTCTCTAGAAGAAGATTGAAATGTTTACGGACGGACGGACGGACGGACGGACGACGGACGCCAAGTGATGGCAATAACTCACATGACCCTTCGGCTTAGGTGAGCTAAAAAGGAATAAATTTAATTATCACGTGGCTTTAATGTATGCTATAAACATCATTAGATGATATTTAGAAAACGCAAAATATCCCATGTAAAACCAGAGTAATCTCAAATCAGTTGTGTTATCTTGTGCATCACAAATACAGATTTTATGAAAGCCGGGAGATGTAGGATATGTATATAACATACAGATTTCAATATCTGATGTGAAAGAGTAAATTTCTTAAAAGTTAATGCCTCAATAATTTAGGTGGGTAAAATATAAAAAGATATATGTAAAAGAAAGATCACAGATATAATTTACAATTTTCCACATAGTAAAAAGGGGGAAAAAAACGCTGTTGGAGCAGTAACAAAATGCAATTGAAAAATCGTCGTAGAAATAGGCAAAATTTATTTTTCCTGGCTTTTTTGTACAGGCACTTCAATGAAAACAATGCAAACTTTGTGTTAATTTAATTTTCACTTATCTTATCACGTGATTAAAATGCATTTGACCAACTTATTTGATGATTTTCGGAAAATGCAAAATATCCAATACAGTAAATAACTAACTTAATTTTTAATAAATGCGCGGTTATAAGAAAGCGAACAAATATAGATATTGCTATGTAAGTCTGGGCGCCATGACTTCTCCACAATATTTTCTTTTCATTATTTTATACATTTATTATCTAGTATTTTGAAACTAATATTAAAATGACAATTCCCATGACCCTAAATTACATTTCTAGGCGGAAGAGCCATATTATCAAAAGTCGATATGATCAATACACTACACCACTTTAAAGTTATGCGACCCACTTCATTTTATGATTTTCGGAAAATGCAAATATCCATGTAACCAAGCAAATAAAGATTGGGATTACTTCAATTTTAATGGGGGGTCCGGGTGGCTCAATGAGTTAAGTCGTTGGATCTAACAACTCATACTAGTCTATCATCAATACGGTGTGGGTTCGCACCCGGCTTTGTAAATTACAATAAAAGGCCGTTGGCCACTGGTCCCCCGACGCCAAGGTTATACGGTAAGATTCAATTTTGAAACTACTGTAAACTAGAGGTTCAGGTGAGCTTGTATCACTCACCTGACTTAAATAATTCTGAAAGGGGACCACCCAAGGACCATTTTGAAGTAAAAAAGGGGGAGTAACTCTGGTTAGATTTGTTGAAAAATCATCATTATCGAACTTGACCTAGATATTCATGAGTTACACTTACATACCAAACCTTGTTTCAATCTGACTTTTTGTTCACAAGTTATAATTTGGAAACCAAAAAATTAGCAATTTTGAAGAATAAAAAGGGATGTACATGTAACTCTGGTAAGATTCGTCGAAAAATGATCGCTATCAAACGTGGCCTAGATATACATGAGATACACCTACATACCAAACCTAGTTTCAATCTGACTATTTGTTCCCAAGTTATCTTCTGGAAACCAAATATTTGGCAATATTGAGGTATAAAAATGGGCATAACTCTAGTAAATATTGTTGAAAAATTGTCATCGAACTTGACCTAGATATTCATAAGATACACTTACATGCCACACCTAGCTTCAATCTGACTTTTCATTCACAAGTTATCATCTGGAAACCAATTTAGGACACAAGGGATGTAACTCTGGTAAGATTTGTCGAAAAACGATCGCTATCGAACTTGTCCTAGATATTCATTAGATACTCTTACATACGAAACCTAGTTTCAATGTGACTATTTGTTCCCAAGTTATCATCTGGAAACCAAATATTTAGCAATTTTGAGGTAATAAAAAGGGGCATAACTCTAGTAAAAATAGTCGAAAAATTGTCATTATCGAACTTGACCTAGTTATTCATAAGATACACTTACATATCACACCTAGCTTCAATCTGAGTTTTCATTCACAAGTTATCATCTGGAAACCAAGCACACGGACGGACGGACGGACGGACGGACGACACCCATTTCTATAGTTCCCTTCGACGAAGCGTCGGGGGACAAAAAAGGGTGCACTCGACTCACAGCCGCAAGTGATAAAGTTTACCAGTTGGCTGACCATGGTCGGTGGTTCTCTCCGGGTACTCCGGCTTCCTCCACCACTAAAACTGGTCACCATGATATAGCTGAAATATTGTTGAAAGTGGCGTTAAAACACAAAAAATCAAAACAAATCATTTTTAATGTGGCCTGTAAAATGCACTGTTTTTACGAAAGCAAACAAATGTAAATATTATTATATAAGTCTGGGCGCCATGATTTCTCAAAAATATTGTTTTCATTATTTTATGCATTTAGTAAATGGTAAAAAGGGGGATTATCTAGTATTTTGAAACTAACACACATGGCCGTAAATTATATATCAGATTATCAAAAGTCGATATGATCAATACACTACACCGGTTTAACCGCCACGATATAACTGAAATATTGTTAAAAGTGGTGTAAAACACCATCAAACAAACAAACAAACAAACAAACAAACAAACAAACGTATACACCGGTTTAGAGTTAAATTACAAAACCCCCCTTTGCAAAGAGGACGATTCCCGTTGAAACAACTTGAAAACAATGCAAACTTTGTGGTTTCAGATAATATTTAGTCAATTTAATTTTCACCTTATCACGTGATTATAATGTCTGCGACCCATCTTTTTGACGATTTTCGGAAAATGCAAATATCACATTCAATCAATCATATAAACATCGGGGTCATTTCTAATATTACACATAAAGCACGCGGTTTTTGAGAAATCGTACACATGTAGATATTATTAACCAAGTCTGGCCACCATGACTTCTCTCAAATATTTTTATTATTATTTTATGAATTTGATAAATATAGTATTTTGTAATTAACATTACAAAACTCTGAACAAGCCCCAATATCGATATACATAAACACATATAAATGATTGGGAATTCTCCTGACTTAGTACAGGCACTTCAATATGCATGGCGGGGCTAAATTTGACTTAGTACAGGCACTTCAATATACATGGCGCTGGTAAACTAATTCAAAATTGTAGAATGTCTGAGAGATATCAGCCACACCACGCAATTGATTAAATCATAATTTAGTGAATAATTACAAGGACGTGAAGACATTGAGCTGTCATTATTAAATAAACAACTTTTGTGTAATAAAAACGTAGATATCAAATGTAGTGTGTAATTCTACCATTACCCATGTGTTATCTGATCAAGACCACGTGTCCCTGTCTAAAGTTACGGACAGCTGTTTATTTTTGTAGGGTTCATGTTTGTTCAATCTGTAGTTTTTTATGTAGTCTTTTTATTCTTTTTCTTTTTGTCATTGTATTGTCTGTCCTTCACAACTTTTCTGATCTTCAAACATATTCCTGTTAAAGACGACAATCTCCTAGAATCCATGTAAAATGACATGTCTATAGACAGCAATAAGAATTTTGTCAATTTTAACTCTTTAAAATTAAAGAATTTGGTGGGAGGTTAAAACTCTCAACTGCACATAGCCAAGACAGAGAAACTTAACATGATGAAAAACACTGTGATGGTTTAAATTTAAGCCACATGTTATAAACCTGAATTAAGAGCATCAAAATCTCTTGAAAACAATGTAATCTTTGAGGTATTCCCCACATAGAAAAAATGAAGTTAATTAAATTGTCACGTGACTTTAATGTATACTATCAACATCATTAGATGATATTCAGGAACACAAATATCCCTTGTAAATCCCAGTTTTTATTTATCTTGTACATCACAAATACAGATTTTAAGAAAGTGGAGAAGTGTAGGAAGAGCTTAAAGATACCAAAGGGGTAACCAGAATCCGTAAATCTAAGAAGAATAGTCAAAAGAAAAAGTACAAAAGGACGTTTTCAACAAGAGATAAAGCTTTCAATATATGATGTGAAACAGTTAACGCCTCAATAATTTTAGGTCGGTAAAAAACAAAAAAGGTATATTTAAAAGAAAGATCAAAGATATGATTTAACAATTTTACATGTATAATAAAACGAAAAACAATATTAAAAATGGCATAGTGTCGGAACAGGTCTAAAATACCATACTGTCAGAACAGGTCCAAAATACCATACTGTCAGAACAGGTCCAAAATACCATACTGTCAGAACAGGTCCAAAATACCATACTGTCGGAACAGGTCCAAAATACCATACTGTCAGAACAGGTCCAAAATACTAGACTGTCGGAACAGGTCCAAAATATCATACTGTCAGAACAGGTCCAAAATACCATACTGTCGGAACAGGTCCAAAATACCATACTGTCGGAACAGGTCTAAAATACCATACTGTCAGAACAAATCCAAAATACCATACTGTCGGAACAGGTCCAAAATATCATACTGTCAGAACAGGTCCAAAATACCATACTGTCGGAACAGGTCCAAAATACCATACTGTCAGAACAGGTCCAAAATACTAGACTATCGGAACAGGTCCAAAATATCATACTGTCAGAACAGGTCCAAAATACCATACTGTCGGAACAGGTCCAAAATACCATACTGTCGGAAACAATTTTGGTGTGCTTTTGAGCCTGATATTTGGCTGATAAAATAAATTGCCTTGTGGTCGGACTTTTGTGGTGCCCTTTGCCCCTTGATGCCCTAAGCACGTGCTTATTTTGCCTAAGGGTTAATTCAGACATGGTAAAGACAGAGAAACTTAACATGATTAAAACACTATGATAGTTTAAAGTCAAGCCAAATGTCTGGTACCTGAATTAAGAGGATGCTTCCTACCAAAACCACTTGAAAACAATGTAATCGTTCAGGTATCACCTCACATAGAAACAAGAGGCTCCCAGGAGCCTATTATCGCTCACCTGGTTTTCAATTTGACATCTAAAGTTGATAGAAATGAGGGGGGGGGGGGTGCTACACATAATTTTTAAAGTGGGTCATCCAAAGATCATTTCAACTCAAATGTCTGAGCAAAAGATTTTGCTATGATTTTTATCTCATAATATTCCTAAACGGAATAAACTGGCTGAACAATCTCACAGAAAAAAACAGAATATATGTTAAACTACTCATTGCCATGTAGCTGCAGTTAAAATTTGAGTTCATTTTGATATGTAATAAAGCAGAAATTGACAACAAAAGAAATTTCTATTTTTAGTAACAGCAGCCATTTTGAATGGAGGGTGGGGCTGTCGGATACATATTGAAAGGGGATTACCCAAGGACCATCCCAGCCAAATTTGCTTTAATTTGGTTCAGCGGTTTCAAAGGAGAAGATTTAAATGTGATCTTTTATCAAAATATGCCTAATTTGCATAATCTGTATAAATCGGCTGAAAGAAAAATTTCACAGAAAAACCCGGAATATATGTTAAACTACTCCTTGTCATGTAGCTGCATTTAAATTTGAGCTATGTTAAATTATGTCCCCCGCTGGCGGCCATCTTGGATTTTCAAATTTAGTGTGTAATTCTACCATGACCCATGTGTTATCTGATCAAGACCACGTGTCCCTGTCTAAAGTTACGGACACCTGTTTATTTTTGTAGGGTTTATGTTTGTTCAATCTGTAATTTTTTATGTAGTCTTTTTATTCTTTTTCTTTTTGCCATTGTATTGTCTGTCCTTCACAACTTTTCTGGTCTTCAAACATATTCCTGTTAAAGACGACAATCTCCTAGAATCCATGTAAAATGACATGTCTATAGACAGCAATAAGAATTTTGTCAATTTTAACTCTTTAAAATTAAAGAATTTGGTGGGAGGTTAAAACTCTCAACTGCACATAGCCAAGACAGAGAAACTTAACATGATGAAAAACACTGTGATGGTTTAAATTTAAGCCACATGTTATAAACCTGAAATAAGAGCATCAAAATCTCTTGAAAACAATGTAATCTTTGAGGTATTCCCCACATAGAAAAAATGAAGTTAATTAAATTGTCACGTGACTTTAATGTATACTATCAACATCATTAGATGATATTCAGAAAACACAAATATCCCTTGTAAATCCCAGTTTTTATTTATCTTGTACATCACAAATACAGATTTTAAGAAAGTGGAGAAGTGTAGGAAGAGCTTAAAGATACCAAAAGGGTAACCAGAATCCGTAAATCTAAGAAGAATAGTCAAAAGAAAAAGTACAAAAGGACGTTTTCAACAAGAGATAAAGCTTTCAATATATGATGTGAAACAGTTAACGTCTCAATAATTTTAGGTCGGTAAAAAACAAAAAAGGTATATTTAAAAGAAAGATCAAAGATATGATTTTACAATTTTACATGTATATTAAAACGAAAAACAATATTAAAAATGCCATAGTGTCGGAACAGGTCTAAAATACCATACTGTCAGAACAGGTCCAAATTACCATACTGTCAGAATAGGTCCAAAATACCATACTGTCAGAACAGGTCCAGAATACCATACTGTCAGAACAGGTCCAACATACCATACTTTCGGAACAGGTCCAAAATACCATACTGTCGAAACAGGTCCAAAATACCATACTGTCGAAAACAATTTTGGTGTGCTTTTGAGCCTGATATTTGGCTGATAAAATAAATTGCCTTGTGGTCGGACTTTTGTGGTGCCATGTAGCTGCAGTTAAAATTTCAGTTCATTTTGGTTTATACTAAAGCAGCAATGGACAATTGAAGAAATGTCTATTTTTAGTAACAGCAGCCCCGCTGGTGGCCATCTTGGATTTTCAATCGGTCCAAAAAGTAACAACACTTGGTTAGCAGCTTGCAATGATCATTCATGACAATTTTCAATTCCATCCTCCATGTAGTATCGGAGAAGAAGATCTTTGAAATTTCAGCCAATCAGAGGCTATTATGGCCCCTGGCAGCCATATTGGATAACCAATCGGAACAAAAAGTAACAACAATTGATCAGAACCTTGTCAGGAACAGTTCTGCCAAGTATGGTTCCAATCCATCCAGTGGTTCTTGAGAAGAAGTTTGTTTTACATATTTCACATAGGGTCGCTATGTTAAATTATGTCCCCCGCTGGCGGCCATGTTGGATTTTCAATCGGTCCAAAAAATAACAACACTTGGTTAGCAGCTTGCAATGATCATTCATGACAATTTTCAATTCCATCCTCCATGTATTATCGGAGAAGAAGATCATTAACAATTTCAGCCAATCAGAGGGTTTTATAGCCCCTGGCAGTCATGTTGGATAACCGATCGTAACGAAAGTAACAACACTCGGTTAGACCATGCAAATGAACATTCCTGCCACGTTTGGTCCCATTTGCTTCACGGTGGTTCTCTAGAAGAAGATTGAAATGTTTACGAACGGACGGACGGACGACGGACGCCAAGTGAATACATTTAATTATCACGTGACTTTAATGTATGCTATAAACATCATTAGATGATATTTAGAAAACGCAAAATATCCCATGTAAAACCAGGGTAACCTCAAATCAGTTGTGTTATCTTGTGCATCACAAATACAGATTTTATGAAAGCCGGGAGATGTAGGATATATATATAACATAAAGATTTCAATATCTGATGTGAAAGGGTAAATTTCTTAGAAGTTAATGCCTCAATAATTTAGGTGGGTAAAATATAAAAAGGTATATATAAAAGAAAGATCACAGATATAATTTACAATTTTCCACATAGTAAAATGGAAAAAAACGATGTTGGATTAGTAACCAAAAAAAAATCGTCCTAGAAATAGGCCAAATTTATTTTTCCTGGCTTTGTACAGGCACTTCAATGAAAACAATGCAAACTTTGTGGTAATTTAATTTTCACTTATCTTGTCACGTGATTAAAATGCATTTGACCCACTTTATTTGATGATTTTCGGAAAATGCAAATATCCAATACAGTAAATAACTAACTTCATTTTTAATAAATGCGCGGTTTTAAGAAAGCGAACAAATTTAGATATTGCTATGTAAGTCTGGGCGCCATGACTTCTCCACAATATTTTTTTTTCATTATTTTATGCATTTATTATCTAGTATTTTTAAACTAATATTAAAATGACAATTCCCATGACCCTTAATTACATTTCTAGGCGGAAGAGCCATATTATCAAAAGTCGATATGATCAATACACTACACCAGTTTAAAGTTATGCGACCCACTTCATTTGATGATTTTCGGAAAATGCAAATATCCATGTAACCAAGCAAATAAAGATTGGGATTACTTCAATTTTAATGGGGGGCCCGGGTGGCTCAATGAGTTAGGCCGTTGGATCTAACAACTCATACTAGTCTATCATCAATACGGTGTGGGTTCACACCCGGCTTTGTAAACTACAATAAAAGGCCGTTGGCCACTGGTCCCCCGACGCCAAGGTTATACGGTAAGATTCAATTTTGAAACTACTGTAAACTAGAGGTTCAGGTGAGCTTGTATCACTCACCTGACTTAAATAATTCTGAAAGGGGACCACCCAAGGACCATTTTGAAGTAAAAAAAGGGGAGTAACTCTGGTTAGATTTGTTGAAAAATCATCATTATCGAACTTGACCTAGATATTCATGAGTTACACTTACATACCAAACCTAGTTTCATTCTGACTTTTTGTTCACAAGTTATAATTTGGAAACCAAAAAATTAGCAATTTTGAAGAATAAAAAGGGATGTAACTCTGGTAAGATTTGTCGAAAAATGATCGCAATCAAACGTGACCTAGATATTCATGAGATACACTTACATACCAAACCTAGTTTCAATCTGACTATTTGTTCCCAAGTTATCATCTGGAAACCAAATATTTGGCAATTTTGAGGTATAAAAAGGGGCATAACTCTAGTAAAAATTGTTGAAAATTTGTCAATATCGAACTTGACCTAGATATTCATAAGATACACTCACATGCCACACCTAGCTTCAATCTCACTTTTCATTCACAAGTTATCATCTGGAAACCAATTCAGGAAACAAGGGATGTAACTCTGGTAAGATTTGTCGAAAAACGATCGCTATCGAATTTGTCCTAGATATTCATTAGATACTCTTACATACGAAACCTTGTTTCAATCTGACTATTTGTTCCCAAGTTATCATCTGGAAACCAAATATTTAGGAATTTTGAGGTATAAAAAGGGGCATAACTCTAGTAAAAATAGTCGAAAAATTGTCATTATCGAACTTGACCTAGTTATTCATAAGATACACTTACATACCACACCTAGCTTCAATCTGACTTTTCATTCACAAGTTATCATCTGGAAACCAATCAGACGGACGGACGGACGGACGGACGGACGGACGACACCCATTTCTATAGTCCCCTTCGACGAAGCGTCGGGGGACAAAAAGGGGTGCACTCGACTCACAGCCGCAAGTGATAAAGTTTACCAGTTGCTTGGCCATGGTCGGTTGTTCTCTCCGGGTACTCCGGCTTCCTCCACCACTAAAACTGGTCGCCCTGATATAGCTGAAGTATTGTTGAAAGTGACGTTAAAACACCAAAAATCAAATCAAATCATTTTTAATGTGGCCTGTAAAATGCACTGTTCTTACGAAAGCAAACAAATGTAGATATTATTATATAAGTCTGGGCGCCAAGATTTCTACAAAATATTGTTTTCATTATTTTATGCATTTATTAAATAGTAAAAAGGGGGATTATCTAGTATTTTGATTTGATTTGATTTGATTTTTGGTGTTTAACGCCACTTTCAACAATATTTCAGCTATATCATGGCGACCAGTTTTAGTGGTGGAGGAAGCCGGAGTACCCGGAGAAAACCACCGACCATGGGGAAGCAACTGGTAAACTTTATCACTTGCGGTTGCGAGTCGAGTGCACCCTTTTTGTAATTTACAAAGCCGGGCGCGAACCCACGCCGTATTAGTGATAGGCTTGTATGAGTTGTTAGATCCGGCGATTATCTAGTATTTTGAAACTAACACACATGGCCGTAAATTATATATCAGATTATCAAAAGTCGATATGATCAATACACTACACCGGTTTAACCGCCACGATATAACTGAAATATTGTTAAAAGTGGTGTAAAACACAATCAAACAAACAAACAAACAAACAAACGTATACACCGGTTTAGAGTTAAATTTCAAAACCCGCCTTTGCTAAGAGGACGATTCCCGTTGAAACAACTTAAAAACAATGCAAACTTTGTGGTTTCAGATAATATTTAGTCAATTTAATTTTCACCTTATCACGTGATTATAATGTCTGCGACCCATCTTTTTTGACCATTTTCGGAAAATGCAAATATCCCATTCAATCAATCATATAAACATCGGGGTCATTTCTAATATTACACATAAAGCACGCGGTTTTTGAGAAATCGTACAAATGTAGATATTATTAACCAAGTCTGGGCACCATGACTTCTCTCAAATATTTTTATTATTATTTTATGAATTTGATAAATAGTATTTTGTAATTAACATTACAATTCCCACTCTGAACAAGCCCCAATATCGATATACATAAAACACGTATAAATGATTGGGAATTTTCCTGACTTAGTACAGGCACTTCAATATGCATGGCGGGGCTAAATTTGACTTAGTACAGGCACTTCAATATGCATGGCGGTGGAAAACTAATTCAAAATTGTAGAATGTCTGAGAGATATCAGCCACACCACGCAGTTGATTAAATCATAATTTAGTGAAGACATTGCTGTCGTTATTAAATGAACAACTTTTGTGTACTAAAAACGTAGATATCAAATTTAGTGTGTAATTCTACCATGACCCATGTGTTATCTGATCAAGACCACGTGTCCCTGTCTAAAGTTACGGACAGCTGTTTATTTTTGTGGGGTTCATGTTTGTTCAATCTGTAGTTTTTTATGTAGTCTTTTTATTCTTTTTCTTTTTGCCATTGTATTGTCTGTCCTTCACAACTTTTCTGGTCTTCAAACATATTCCTGTTAAAGACGACAATCTCCTAGAATCCATGTAAAATGACATGTCTATAGACAGCAATAAGAATTTTGTCAATTTTAACTCTTTAAAATTAAAAATTTGGTGGGAGGTTAAAACTCTCAACTGCACATAGCCAAGACAGAGAAACTTAACATGATGAAAAACACTGTGATGGTTTAAATTTAAGCCACATGTTATAAACCTGAATTAAGAGCATCAAAATCTCTTGAAAACAATGTAATCTTTGAGGTATTCCCCACATAGAAAAAATGAAGTTAATTAAATTGTCACGTGACTTTAATGTATACTATCAACATCATTAGATGATATTCAGAAAACACAAATATCCCTTGTAAATCCCAGTTTTTATTTATCTTGTACATCACAAATACAGATTTTAAGAAAGTGGAGAAGTGTAGGAAGAGCTTAAAGATACCAAAGGGGTAACCAGAATCCGTAAATCTAAGAAGAATAGTCAAAAGAAAAAGTACAAAAGGACGTTTTCAACAAGAGATAAAGCTTTCAATATATGATGTGAAACAGTTAACGCCTCAATAATTTTAGGTCGGTAAAAAACAAAAAAGGTATATTTGAAAGAAAGATCAAAGATATGATTTTACAATTTTACATGTATAATAAAACGAAAAACAAAATTAAAAATACCATAGTGTCGGAACAGGTCCAAAATACCATACTGTCAGAACAGGTCCAAAATACCATACTGTCGGAATAGGTCCAAAATACCATACTGTCGGAACAGGTCCAAAATACCATACTATCGGAACAGGTCCAAAATACCATACTGTCAGAACAGGTCCAAAATACCATACTGTCGGAACAGGTCCAAAATACCACACTGTCAGAACAGTTCCAAAATACCATACTGTCGGAATAGGTCCAAAATACCATACTGTCGGAACAGATCCAAAATACCATACTGTCTGAACAGGTCCAAAATACCATACTGTCGGAACAGGTCCAAAATACCATACTGTCGGAACAGGTCCAAAATCTAATAGAAAAAACGTACAACGAGGCTAAATCAATATACCTAAAATACATATAGATGACTGCTCAATTTCCTGACTTGGTACACGCACTTCTATAGAAATGGCGGGGTTAAATTAGTTTTATGGTCCCAAATCTCCCCTCTTAGTGAAATGATGTGGCCATGCAACTTCTTTCCACATGTGAGTAAAATGTCAACCCTCACATACAACAGAGCGAACAGCTTTATTATATAGAACGCTATTATCAGTAAAATGTCAACCCTCACATACAACCGGACGAACAGCTTTATTATATAGAACGCTATTATCAGTAAAATGTCAACCCTCACATGCAACCGGGCGAACAGCTTTATTATATAGAACGCTATTATCAGTAAAATGTCAACCCTCACATACAACAGAGCGAACAGCTTTATTATATAGAACACTATTATCAGTAAAATGTCAACCCTCACATACAACCGGGAGAACAGCTTTATTATATAGAACGCTATTATCAGTAAAATGTCAACCCTCACATACAACAGAGCGAACAGCTTTATTATATAGAACGCTATTATCAGTAAAATGTCAACC
>MJUT01008642.1:93586-104394 GCA_002080005.1 Gigantidas platifrons
GGATGATAATGTTGAAAATGCGATTTTTGCCACCACCTTTTTTTCTGAAAAAAATTAAATATTTCAAAAATCAAAAGTTGAATATGAAAAGATTTTAACAATATGTCATGAAATCTTATATACAAAAAATGTAGTAAATAAAAAAATATTCCTGGTCAAATATCATGTAAAAATGTCAGGATTTTCAGAAAATGTTGTCCTGCATTCTGTATTTTGGCTGAATGATGTACAAGTATACGAGTCAAAATCCAGAGATGTGACAATTCCCTCTGCCTGAAAATATAGAAATAACTTTAATTAAATTTTAACTAAGTCTGCTGCATGTTGTTTGTACAATCAGTGGCATATCTAGGCTCACTTGATGGGGGCATCACTGAGAGGTTTAATGTTCCCATATATGGGAACGTCCTAAAAAAAAACAATTTTTAAAATACATTAAATTTTCTTGGAGTAATTTTGCAAAAACCATGTACATGTAGTATACTCAGACAGGAATATATTACTGTTATTAAATTATAAATTTAAAACACAATTTCAGTGATTGCCACAGTTGCTATTTCCCGTAGATATGCCCCTGTGTGCAATGTATATGAACAATAAATCTATATAAAAATCTTAAATCTAACTGCAAGTATATCTATTATTGGATTTCAAGAACATCATAAAGAATATTGTAATATAATTACATATAACTATTTTTCTGATGCTTAATTGTTGTGATTTCAGTACTTGTGTGTGAGGTTTAATTTTCAATCATTATAAATACTGAGATGTTGAAATAATGTTCATGAGACAATAATCCACAAACATACAAGAAATACTAGATGGCCTTACAGTCTTCAACAATGGACAATAATACCAACATGGTATGATAGTCTTTGAAATTAGCCAATGGGTCAAAACCTGAGGCCAGTAAATTCAGTCTATGGCTTGCAAAAATTTGCACACCAGGAGTCTGCCTGGCTTGTTTACTTTTTGTTTGTTTGAGAAATTATAATTGTTTTGTTTGGATCAGCAATGAAGTTTGAGCTTGTGATTTTTCATGGTTTATTTGCTCCCCCCCTGGCTTGTGTTCTGAATAGCTTTTCATTAAACCTGGTCTTCTAAATGTTTTTAACTAGATGAAAAATACTGAAATGTGGAATAAATGTCCACGAGACATGATATCATGCTGACTTACGTGCAGGTTTATTGTACTGTCTTGTATCTATAGAAAACTCAGAGTCCGCCTTCATTTTCGAAAAGACACAGACAGGATGATATTAACTTATTTTATGCCTTTCCCGATGCATTTATTAAATTCAAATGTTCAAATAGATTTGGTCATCTTCATGTACAAATGTACATGTATATGTACAATTGTACATGTATATATGTTTTTCATACATGTATGTATCTAGTTTCAAAATTACTACTTACATGTTTCAATTGGAAATACAACTCCATAATGTTTGTGTATAAGCATATACATCATTTAAGGTAAACAATCTAGAACTTTCCCTCCTTTTCTTGCTTGGTGAACGTCCTTGCAACTCAACACAACAGCTGTGGTCAATATCTGGGTGACTGCTTGCACCACTTGGTAACATACATAGATTTTATTTTCAAAAGTAAATGTTGCTTCAATATATTGTTGAGGTGTGAGAGTAGATATCCTATAATCTACACTGCTTTGAATTTGAGGGATAATTCCGGTCTCTGTCAAAATCACGTTTTTATCAAACTTGTCAATCAAAGACACGGTTTCATCTATGCATATTGTGGTATCCAGATATTTTGGACTGATTTGCACAAATATTGACACACCATAAAGTTTGGTGTAATACGTACAGTCAAGAGACATCCCCATGTCACATTATTATAAATCTAAGATCATAGATGGGCAACACATATTTCAGTTTCCTGCATCTGCATCAATCATATCATTAGATGACTGATGTGATCATAAAAACGTCAGGACAGATCAGCTTTTCACTGTCTGTTTACAATTTCCAGGAAGTGATCATATTATCTTGTCTTAAGATTAAATAGTTTAAACAGGGGAGATAACCATTATGAAGAGTGGTTCCCTACAAGGATATCATACAAAATACTAATTATATGTGAATTGAAACAAACATTTCATAGATTTAAATATTTAATATCAATTTTATTGTCCAGACTTTGTTAATTTAGCTCCAAAATATATTTTTGAACTAAAATAGTGAAAAAAAGAAACATTTAAGCAAAGATACCAAAATGCATATGCTTTACTTCAACAATTCTTTAACGATTCTCAATTACGTCAAGTTGTCGCTGACACAGCATTTAATTTGTCCATTAATGTGAAAATTCCACCATTTAAACTATATGAACATAAAATGTCCAAAATATTTGCAGATGATAATGCTTATTCATTAAATTTAAAGAAAATGGCAAAGAGAGCAAAGAAAGATCAAGTAATCTTTTCAAATTTGGCAGAATCACTGATTGAAGGCGAAATTTATTTGCCGGATGATAGTGGTACGTTTACAAAAAATATATGAAGTATTATTGCCTTGGTCATGTGCTCAGTGAATCTTATGGGTGTTATTTGGTTAATACATCAAGTAAAAATTTTAGGCGGAGCAATCTTAATTGCTAAAGACTTACCAAAAATCAGTGGTTTCACTTTAAAATATACGATTCCCACGATTACTGAGCCACTCTCTTGGTCTCAAGTTTTGTCAGCAAACTTACAGTGGGATCACTTTGTGTTTGAGCTTTCTATTATGTCATTTGCTGCAACAATTCTGTTGTTATATAGGCATTTCAGAACAGCACCCAAAAATACCCGAATCTGTTTGGAAATATCTACTGGCCTAACTTGTGAAATTGTTGAAGTATTGACTTTGCCACTGTGCCCGTCGTATTTTAATATTCGTTACCCAGACACAATCGCGGAAATTAAGATTATGGAAATGCTATTTCCAAAATTACATGTGCGATGGCCACAATTTCAATTGATTAATATAAATACTGATCCCACAATAACGGTTCCGTCTAAAGTTCAGATATCGTGGTGCCAAGCGTATAAGTTGAGAACAATTCTTGAAGAACCGTATTGTGCTCATGTGATTATTCTGCATCATGATATTAAAAATCCAATTCCGAGCGTTCAACCAAACGCGTTGTTGATTCCGTTGGCACCATTGAAAGTATAAAAATAAAAAGTTGTTGCCTGAGAGAAATTATAAATTGGAGTGTTAATTAAAAAAAAAAAAAAAAAAAATGTAATTCACGCAGTAATGATAATGGGTTTGGATTTGATAACTCTTCCCCTGAAGATGCTTCCCCTCAGGCACCAACACATATTCCTTGAGCAACCATTCGGCAATGCCACATTATGACAGTACCCGGCGGGAGAGCAATACCCTGCATGAAAAGGTCGTGCATGTTCCCCCAGAAACGTCTGATACTGATGAGGAGTATCCAACGTATAACGGTTTCTTCCTTGATCTTTAAACATTTGTAAAGTCTACCATATACATGTATATATCATTCATCATGTCAGGAGCGGTGTCAGTTCATTGGTCCGAAGGGTCAATAGTCCGAAGTTTCATTGGTCCGAAGGGTCAATAGTCCGAAGGGTCAATAGTCCGAAGGGTCATTGGTCCGAGGGTCAATAGTCCGAAGGGTCATTGGTCCGAAACAGGAATGTAATTCTGCAGTTTAAAAATAGGACGGTGTAGCAGCAAGTTGTTCGGACCCACCATATGTTTCGCCCGTGATATCATTGTTTCGCATCAGGATTGTTATTAATGTACGTCCTTTGAAAATAATTTTCTAGGTGCTTAAAAATACTGAATGGTATACCGGTGTAACAGGCAATTTGTTCCGACCCGCCAGATATTCCGCTCGGAATGTATTGCTCAACGTTCCGGGTGGAATAAAGAGCCTAGACGAATCATATCCGGGTGTAGGCAATAAGTTCCGACAAAAGGGGCCATGTGAGCTATTGCCATGACTTCAGAACTGATAATTTAAACAAGTAGCAGCGAGCAAACTATGTATATACACAGGGACTCTCCTATGAAATAGTGAAAAGAAATTGAGAAATTAATTGTACATGAGACAAAATCCTTAAACATTGCAGTGGAACAACGCTTTTATTCTTGTTCTTCATCTTAATATTACAGTATACCGCGGATCCTTCAACAATTGGCAAATAGCTCATACTCTATTATTATTTAAAGACGATTCCTAGAACCTGCTTAATATAAGCAGAGTTCATCGCTATATTACAACATATAAACAATTTGCGCTTTATTTCGTTCAAGCTCTTTGTCAATTTCCCACGTCGCTGTATCATCAACCACCGGATATAGCTACTTTTGACTGGTGACCCGTTTATATTTTGTGGGAGAGCAAACATAACTTACGTGGATACCATCTTATTGCTTGCTACCCCTAGTAGCTTCACGCTGGTATCCGCGTACAATAATGTTTCTCTTCCTAAGAATATAAACAGGGCATCAGTAAAAAAGTAGCTATATATACGGTGGTACCCTGCAATAGATGGTCACAAATTAACATATTTTTAGTTCACCTGGCTATAGCCAGGGTGAGCTTTTGCCATCACTTTGCGTCTGTCGTCCGTCGTAAACTTTTCAATCAAAGATCTTATCTTCTGAAAACACTCCGCCAATTGGAACAAAACTTGGTCACAATGGTCCTTGAGCGGTCCCCTTTAACAATTTTGTCCGACAGGTTCGAACCCCATTCAAGATGGCCACCAGCGGGGAACATAGTTTTACATTTCAACCTATGGGAAAACGCATTCAAAGATCTTCTTTTCTGAAACTACTTGGCCCATTGGAACCAAACTTGGCCACATTTGTCCTTGAATGGTCCCCTTTAAAAATGTGTGTGGCAGGTCTACCGTAGATCCAAGATGGGCGCCAGCCGGGAACATAGTTTAACATTGGAGCCTATGGTAAAAAGATTAAAAGAGCTTCTCCTCAAAAACTACCAGCTAATTGAAACGAAAATTGGTCACAAAGGTCCTTGGTTGGTCCCCTTCAACAAATGTGTCTGCAGGTCCGGGATCGATCCAAGATTACCGCCAGCGGGGAACATAGTTTAACATTGGACCCTATGTTAAACACATTGACAGATCTTCTCCTCTGTTACTACTTCGCCATTTACCAAACTTGGTCACAATGGTCCTTGGATGATCCCCTTTTAAAATTGTGTCCGGCAGGTCTGTGTCCAATCAGAGATAGCCTTCAGCTGGGCATATATAATAAACACATCGGTCTATTGGACTGTCTAAGAGCCATGGTCCATGTGAGCGATAGAGGCTCTTGTTTATCGTTGTTTCAGCTGACGACCCTTCGGACCAATGACCCTTCGGACCAATGATCCATCGGACCAATGACCCTTCGGACTATTGACTCTTCGGACTATTGCCCTGGAATCGTCAGGAGCATGTATTTAATACATATTGTTGTTTGTTTGCATGTTAAAATTGAATCCATTCCCATTTGTATATAATATATGCATTGATTTTCGATGATAAGCAATCATCGTAGGTATATAAATTGTTTACTGTTTATGAAAAACAGAAAATATTTAATTGTAAATTAATCACAAACATAAAAAATTTAATTTGATTTTTATATATAGATTTTCAAAGATGATTTGCTGACAACGATAAAGCTTGGTCACACGAAGTTTAAGTGATAGTAATAATAAAAAGAACACCTATGCATGTTTCAAACATTTATATGAACATGTTGGGCTTCTAACAGCTATTTTGAACAATGGCGAGGCTGTTACTCTGCGGGACAAATGCATCATATCAAATAAATATTTCCTAGGAACATTAAAACAAGATCAATGGATCCAACACACTTTATGTTGCATTGTCGTGCCGATTGACATCGCATCTCTGTTCGAGTGGTTGGTGAAGCTTTCCATGTAAAAAGAAATACACAGCAAAAATACTGTAAATAATAAATCATAAGAAAGCAATTTTAATATTAAAGTTAATATATTAGTAGCATTAGTTTTTAACACGTCCAACATATAAGGGCTTTAATGTGAGGGACAATTATCCCCACTCGTTGTTAGCGAATCATGGTAGAAATATTCATTTGGAATCTATTTTTGGCATGTTCAAACATACATATTGTAAAAATGAAGGGGTTACTCATGTCATGATAATTATAGACTGTAGAGTGTCACTTCTTATAAGAGTGTCCTTTCTTAAAAACATAGTGTCATGATTGTATTGTAATAATTTCAGAAATTCTAATGTTCTGACTCAATAGTTATTCAGTTTCACTTCGGTAATTATAAGTCAAAAGGCAATTGAAGGCAATTGCAGTTAGCCGTCATTATTTTTTTTTCGATGTGCATGGTCACATTATAGAAACTGAATGGTAAGGGACTTGCCTTCAAACACATATGGTTTCCAGCTCGTAGGAACGAGCTAAGTGGGATCGGGGGGATATGTCACAAACAAGTCGATCGTTCATAATTTCTCATATATCTAGTCAATGAATTTGGAGATTTGGCAAAATACAAATTACTATTTCTTTGGCGAAGAGTCAAGTTATTTACTATAAAGATACGTAAGAGAGTCCTTGAATGAAATCCAGTTATCACGATGTCTGGTCCAGGTACATAGGTAGTGTGTAATTGTGTGCAAGGGTCAGGACATCGAGAGAAGTTTCTGAGAGCATTATCGCTGCACCAAATTTGGTAAAGGGCTACTGTCGATAGAAAATAGTCCCTTCAAAGTTTATTATTTAGTTCCAAAGTTACTGTTTAGAAGGAAAAAGACATTAAAACAAAGTCAGATATAATATTCAAAAGAGTTAAAAATATGAGAAAAATTGGAACGGAGAAAAGGCGTAATTGCCGCATATGATGTCACGCATTCCGAAGAACGGTATAAAAGAGGATGGGTTCAGAATAGTCCGAGATTCCTCTGCCGTTCGACGACTATTTACATCTGCTGTTGTCGTTGAACGTCAGAGCGCTCTCCATAATGAAAACGGCGGATTTTTCTCCCCATCTCGGCCGTGGCACATTTCCACGTCTTGTGGCTATCATATTTTATTTTCTATCCAAAACCCTAATATATATATCGCTTCACCAACCATTCTTTTTGCTATTCATTCATAACCATCTTACCCTCAGAAATTGGTGTTACACTCCATTACAGCACAATTTCCCCCAGACCATATGATTTCGTCATTTTGAACACTGACATTTTGAAATATTTGTCACGTGACTTCGAGAGAACTACGATTACCGCAATGTATCATAGGAGATGATTTGCATATATGATATGACCTTGTCCAAAATAGAGAGAAACGTAAGACATGCTCTTTCGAAGCCCGCGGATAACACTGCCAAATGAATCTTTTCTATCCAACATATTTTTTTATTATTTCCTTCTGCTCTGATTTGAGCTGTAGATGGAACTGTTTGTCCTGCAGAATACGCTTTATATCGTCTTGTATGTTTGCTTACGTATACTAATTTGGTGCACTGTATTTAGTATCTCCCATCATGCAATGCATTGCTGTCATCTTTCAGTTAGTATGGGGAGATCACGTTAAAAGAAATGGCAGTGAAATAACCAAATCATCGGGTGTAAGGAAAAAACGTGATGTAATCGAGTGTAACACCACTCTCTGAGGGTAAGATTGTTATGAATGAATAGAAAAATGATTGGTGAAGCGATATATATTAGGGTTTTGGATAGAAAATAAAATCTGATAGCCACAAAACATGGAAATGTGCTACAGTTGAAATGGGGAGAAAAATCCGATGTTTTCATTATGGAGAGCGCTCTGACGTTCAACGACAACAGCAGATGTAAATAGTCGTCGAACGGCAGAGGAATCTCGGAGTAGGTTCAGAATTGTCCTTGTTTCTCGATTCCACATACTAGTACATTAAAATAGTGAGGTGGGAGCTATTGTGTTTATCATTTATATTTAATAGGTAAGTACTTTATGAAATAGAGTCAGAATATCTGAATATAGTGGATTGTTTTTCATAAAAATGACCTTTTCCCAGTACAGACTTTAAAGAACATTTTAAGGTAAATAATTATCTAAATATGAAGCGAATGTAAACTTGGTTTAAAATTTTATTTTATTCAAATATTATTTCTGTTACATTTTGTATTTGTAAGGATCGTTCTTGTTTCTCGATTCCACATACTAGTACATTAAAATAGTGAGCTGGCAGCTATTGTGTTTATCATTTATATTTAATAGGACCATACTACATATCCTGTTTCCGGCAAGCTCCCAGAGTGGTTCAAGACTGAAAGCTATTACATCAAGCCCAGTCTTGCAACAGATTGATGCAGCATTTACTTAACACCTCAAGGTTTACCTGAATATATTTATCTTTCACCCCCGTTAATTTTTCCAACCACTTACAACGGAATTAGGACAAAAAAACCGCTTGGTGTGAATCACTCCGGGCGCTGCTCCCATACGTTGAATGGCACCGATTCGTAATCCTAAATGGAGCACAAGCGGAATGAGGGTTACGTTATCGTATCTACCAGCCATTAAGTCCGTCATAGCTCTGTTGTGATCCACATAGCACGAACCGCAAGATGCACAAAATAATATCAACAGAAAAAATATCTGTCGCCAACTTTCATAGAAAAAAAATGACCCTAAAGATGCAAAGAAAAACATCTTTGAACCTGCAGTTTTCCACGAGCATTTTGTAATAAAAATTGAAGAAAAGTAACATTTTTTTTTCAAATCCAAAAATAAATAATCATGTAAAGAAAACATTTTCATGTCCAGTGGAACAACATAGCCTCCATGCTAAGTAGTCGGTCTCTTATCATGCTCTCTGTCTTCGAGAGCGGAAGATCGTTGGATTGGGTCAAACCAAACTATAAAATTAACATTTTCTACTTCTCCACTATAAGCACATATTAGTACAAGCAAAGATTGGTTGACTCGGAGTCTGGATAATGTATCCAATTGCAAGTGAGATGCATGCAAGAGTAGTCATTGTAACATTAAATAATTTGTAATTTGAGTCGATATATATATATATATTAATGTTGTTTATTTCAGAAAGTTGTTACACCAGTGGTAAAACATTGTGGACCCTCACGATAAAATATATCTTGTTATCGATTGTCTACTGTAGAATATCGTAGGAATTTAATTTTGTTTTAAATATTGAAGCGTTGTGGTATTTGAGAAAACGGTAAATGAATACTATGTGCCTAAATTTTTGAAAGCTGTTTTCCAGTCATTAGTTAAACCACTGACTATTTTATTTCAAAAAAGCTTAAATTTTGGTGTGGTGGCTGGTGACTGGAAACTAGCCAATGTCTCCGCTATTTACAAAGGTAAAGGTGGTAGCGATAGTGTAGCAAATTATAGACCAATATCTGTTACTAATTGTTTTATTAAGATATTGGAAAAAATTATATTCAAACACCTTCACAACTACTTGTTAAGATATAATATACTATCGGATGATCAGTCTGGATTTAGACATAGAGATTCCACTNNTAAACCAGTTATTGGTAATTTATGATGTCATTATGAAAAATTTAGATATTGGCAAAGATGTTAGGTTTATTTTTTGTGACATATCAAAAGCGTTTGATCGTGTCTGGCATCGTGGTCTTTTGTACAAACTTAGAAAGTATGGAATTAAGGGCAACTTATTGACTTGGTTTGGTAGTTATCTTTCTGATCGTAAGCAGCGAGTCTACATGAATGGATACTACTCTACTTGGAATTCCATTAATGCTGGAGTTCCGCAAGGCTCCATACTGGGCCCGCTTTTATTTATATTATTTATCAATGATATTGTTGATGTCGTTTCCAATGGCATGAAACTATTTGCGGACGATACATCCCTTTATTGTATTGTTGATGACCAGACTGAAACCGCTGAATCCCTGAATTCTGATTTGAATAGCCTTATTACTTGGGCATCTGATTGGTGTGTTAATTTCAATGCCTCAAAAACTAAGCCTATGCTGTTTACTAGAAAACATGATGTTAATATCCCCCCTTATATATGAATAATGATATCTTAGAAGATGTAGTTAAATATAAACATCTTGGTATACATTTTTGTCCTAATGGTACCTGGAAAAATCATATAAATGAAATTTATAAAAAAAGCTTGCTCTCGTCTTAATATTTTGCGCATGATGAAACATAATCTTGATAGGAACTCACTAGAAAAGCTTTATTATGGTTTTATAAGACCTATACTAGAATACGGAAGTGTAGTTTGGGATAATTGCACAAGAGAACAGTCTGATCTTATTGAATCAGTGCAATACGAATCAGCCAGAATGGGGTTCACCTACGATTTTTACGCTAATAGGTGGCGCATGTGTTCTATCAGTTATTACTTTCGGAACTCCTCGGCTAGCATCAATAACGTAACTAATGTAAACTCCGATATTGATTTATATATATTCGTGTAAAATGCCACAAATGCTGTTATTAATAAATATAAGCGAGGGATATCTATCAAGAAGATTGACCATGCAACAAGAAGTCCGTGGACGCCAGGGAAATACGACGTGGTTTGCTCGGCACATTTCAATGACATCACCGAGGTGTCTGTCGGGATTATTATCATGTACACTGTCACTGAAAAAATGTATGTTAGATGTCTTCCAGTGTTGATTGAATAAAAAGTGTAAATTACTTTTACTTACGGAATGGCCCCTCTAACACATAAAACACTAACAATTTTACTACTGATGGGGGGTTTAGAATAAAAATAGTTTATTTTCCACTATTTTTTTTTTTTTTTTTTTT
>MJUT01008642.1:104409-125880 GCA_002080005.1 Gigantidas platifrons
AAGTAGACATGCATACACCTCGGCCCTAAGAAATATAGTTTGCTTAGGCTAACTTGACCCTACCTAAATGTAAGTGCCTATCCTAGCTATTTTATTAGTTTTTCTCAACAAACACAGTCAAAGTTGGAACATCTGCTTGCCAAATATATCATATGCAAAAAAAAATCCCCAAAAAATGCCAGATTACCCTTTTTCACAGGTAACCCTAAACACACAATTATTTTTTTAGGTCTCATAATGATATGCATGTATCTTCTACAAAATGTACCTCATCATCATGTATGGATAAAAAATATTTTTGCTCTACTTGATGTGTGAAAAAAAAATAGATTCTCTACTGACATTAAAAAAAAACAACCCCTCCCCCTTTTCACTAATAAAATCGTTGGTGTCTAATAAAGAAAACAACAGTCTGCGAGAAGACACGTCACTCCACTCGGTCACATTAATGAATATAATAAAGAAAACAACAGTCTGCGAGAAGACACGTCACTCGACTCGGTCACATTAATGAATATCCTGATTCCTAGCAGTCCAGTCTGTGTTCTTACTTCTAAATGCTGCATGCTTAGCAGAGAAACAACAAATACCTATTTTATAGTCTTTGGTTTGACCAGATTGGGGCTCTATCCCATAGATCTAACACACCCAAGGGGAGCATGTTAACCATTACACCACCAATGAGATAGGAAACCATTTTGTCTACAGACTGATGACGACAGACCTGTAACATAATACCACCACAACAAAATTTCTGTGGTCATATAAAAATCACACTGAAAAAGGAGTACTTGCAGTCCTTCAAAACTTTCATTAAAGAGCTAGGGATTTGTGCCCAAGTTGCTTGATTTGAAGTTAATACAGTCAATATGATCAAGCACACATTAAAAAATTCATAGATTAACTTCCAGTCAGATTTGAACTGACATCTTTTCAACTTGATTGAAATGTACTACCTTGTACTATAGAAGCCATAATGATTGTAATGTTACATAAAATACACATACAGATAAATAAAACACTCAAACAAGTACTTCAAAAGCATCTTGTACAAAGGACTGCATTTAATACATACATGTATTATTACTTTAACTACAGATGTACATGTATTTTAATCTTCACCATAGGATGGTTAAATGTTTAAATTGTGTATTTATTGACACTGATTATATCAGGTAATAATATTCATTAAAAAGTTGTTAAATGTTTTCGTGATTCATGAAACCTTTTTTATTAGAGCTACAACATGAACTGTTAGTAGCTTAAATAGTCTTAAAGGGTCAATATATTACTGCATTAACAATATATGATATAAATATACAGGTATAACATGACAAACACAACAAATATTTAATGACTGATAAAAAAATCACGAATACCCAAAAAACTGAAGATTGAGCAACACAACTAAAAATCAGGACAGACATGAACTCAGATGCTCCATATGAGTCTGCAGTTCGAACTTCATTAATACCACTTCATGGGCAAAAGAGCTTTTTTACTTTAGTATGGAAGCATATATTTTCCAGTTAGCCAAGGGTATATGGATATTTGAACTAGGGCATGCTTTGAAATCAGTGACTTTTTTTTACTGCTGCAGCCTTGAAAATTTACCGGACAAATAAGGAATACATTTTTTGTACATTTTTCTTAAAGATGTATACCAAATGTAATGAGCATCATTTAAATTATTATATTTATTGGGGTAATTACACATGATTGTGTATTTATATTTCAAAGATAAAAAAACAACATTGAAAATTGTGAAAATAATTATTGTTCTTTTTATTCAAATGTTACATTTTAGTTTAATTTTCATAAAAAATATGAGGGTACCCCTATTGAAAGCCCCATATTTTTTTTCCCATTGAAAATATGCCCTGTTTTTTCACATTCTGAATGATAACATGTATATGATGTTTCCAATGTGTTGTTTTTGAATGTTTATTAAAAAGAAATAGTGTGGAAAAAGTTGGGTCAGTTTTTTAATAAAAATGAATTTATTCCTAACCTATATGGATATAGATCTCATACATTTTTATAAATGCAGTTAACTTCAAAATATTTTTTTTTCTCAATTATAATGGGTAGCATTAAATATGACAAATTCCCATTGACTTGTCTCTGAATTCATTCAAACGGATACCTTATCATAGTTTTATGATAATATATGACGTTTTATTTTCAGTCGGGGCAACTTGGACATTCAACAAATACAATAATATTGAGAAGAAACGAACATAGATCGTATGCTTGGGTTTTCGGTGTAATATGTACCTTTCAATCAAGTCAGTTTTTCGAACGTTTGTCGATACATTTCGGCGCAGTAGATAATGTTTGAGCTTCTGCACTGACCACAGCTGATCGTCGTCCGCCATCTTGGAATCGAATAACTGATAGAACACATGCGCCACCTTTCGGGAAAAGGCGTAGGTGAACCCCATTGTTACAGGTCTTCGAAAGGGTACCTCAAGGGTTAAGTTGTATGGTGAATTAGGGTGGGACTCCTTGCAAAACAGACGTAAGAAGCAAAAACTTATTCTAATGTTCAAAGCTCTGCAAGGAGAGCTACCCAACTATATAACGAATAATATCATTTCTTATATTAATTTTGAACCTAACTACATGGTTAGAAACCCCAGATTCTTCACCCCTCCCCAATATCGCACCAAGTCATATAAGGATAGTTTTTTTCCCAACTGTTCTGGATTTATGGAACAAACTAGATAATGATACTAGGAACATTCAGTCATTATCTGCATTCAAGATTAAACTTAATGAAGATATTGTTAAATCTCCTAGCTTCTACTCTATTGATTCTCGCAACTTAAATATTTGGCATTGCCAACTTCGTAATGAAGCAAGCAGTTTAAATCACCACTTGTTTCAGTCTCATCTGTCTGACAGCTCCCAGTGTGCCTGTGGGGATGCAATTGAAAATAATTTCCATTATTTTTATGTTTGTCCATTGTTCATTAGACACAGAATACAACTTTTTAATTCTCTAAGAAAGTTTCAAGATGTTTTAAATTTGGATATATTATTGAAAGGCTCACCAATCCTTACTGTAGAGGAGATTACTGAGATATTCGATGCTGTTCACCATTTCATTACTGGTAGTAGAAGATTCACATGATTCAATAAATTGTCTGCTTCTTTTTCTCTGTATTTGGTTATATAACATTGAAAAGTCTTCCCATATATAGCTCCAAATATTTAATTTTTTCAGTTTAATTAATAGCTGTACATCTTTCAATTATTCATGTCTCCCTCCCCCCTTTTTCCCAATTTGTACTTGCTTATCTCAATCACTATTTTGTTTAGATATTTCCCCCCTTATTTACTTATTGTCTCTTCTTCCTATATTGCTCCCAAATTTCATTTATTCAATTATAAACATATATACTGAAAAAGAGTTAATTCATATTGATATGGTGGACCTCACTTAATTAGTGATTTTTATTTCATAATTTCAGTTTACATGTTCAATGTTGTATATAATGTGTGTTAAATGTAAGTTCAGTCTATCCATCATGCTATGCCAATTCATCTTATTAATATCATAAATGATAACAGCTTAAATATAAAGCCATTTGGCTATTCCAAAGAATATCATACCTATTAACAAGGTAAAAAAAGAAGAAAAAAGAAAAAAAAGATTTTTTTTTATTTTTTTTGGGTATGATTCTGCCATTACTATGCATATGTTTATGCTTGGTAATTAAGATGAATTGCATGTATACATGATGGGTAGATTGCTCTATGTCTTATGTAAATTGTTTTCTAATTGTTCCATCTTGTTGGAGAGGATTTGTATAGGCATAGCCTGTTGTCCAATCCTATTGATTTATCAATAAAATATTTGAAATGAAATGAAATACTATGTGTCCTCTGATATAAAACTTACTAATATATACTTTCTATACATCTGCACTGGCTTCATAAACAGGAATTGTAGGCGAATAAGTTAAGATGAAGTCATCACTTCGAATGTTTTACGGTCGCCACCATGACTTGGTAGACCGTTATGGAATATCTGTGTCACAAATGACCATGGATATGTTCCACTTGTCGTAAACACTTCCCGGTCCTTTCGTCATTCATGACTTTTCACCGGGTTTGTAACTAGATTGACACGAGGGTGCCACTAGTGGAGCAGGAACTGCTTACCCTTCCGAAGCACCTGAGTTCAACCCCGATTTTTAGTGGGGTTCGTGTTACTCGATCTTTAGTTTTATGTGTATGTTTTGTAGATCGTTGTTTGTCCTTGGCCATTGTATTGTCTGTTCTTCTTCGATATACGGATTCTGATTGCCCATTTGGTATCTTCAAACTCTTCTTAGCTTTACTATTACTTTTGCCCGTCACTGATGAATTGAGTTAAAGCAACTTGATTCACAAGACAGATAAATGCTGACCCCTAATTGAATATTGTTATGATGTATTATGTGACAAAGTGTGTCAGTGGCTTGCCACAAGTTTCCTCCTTACTCATGCTTCCTCCACCATTAAACTGACCTCCACGATAAAGCCGATATATTGTTGAAAGTGGCTTTAAGCACCATAACCCTGACCCCACCCAAAGACCTTTTATTTTTTTTATTGACAAGACAGTTTGTCCACATTTGTGGTCTACTCATTTTTCAATTCAAGATAAAAATAGCAGCAAGTGTAAAACAAACTTATTTTCTCGCACTTTGTATAGACTAATATTGAGTAGATGGAAGGATTTCAGACTCCATGGAGTCTCAGGTTATAATCAGCAGATATCAACACTAGGATTTCAGACTCCATGGAGTCTCGGTTTATAAGCAGCAGATATCAACACTAGGATTTCAGACTCCAGTGGGTCCCAGGTTATAATCAGCAGATACCAACACCAGGAATCGACTCAAAAGTACCAAAATTACGAAATACAACCTTATGTGATGATTTTTTATGAGAGGAAAGGAGACCATCAACAATTCCACCAAACTCAACAAAACGAGCAACCACCTCTCACTTCAAAAACTAACACAAAAATAGCAAGACATATGGCATTGGCAATTATGTGATAATGTTTGGCAATTATGTGATAATGTTTGCCAATTATGTGATAATGTTTGCCAATTATGTGATAATGTTTGCCAATTATGTGATGTTTGACAATTATGTGATGTTTGACAATTATGTGATAATGTTTGCCAATTATGTGATGTTTGCCATTTATGTGATAATGTTTTCCAATTATGTGATGATGTTTGCCAATTATGTGATAATGTTTGACAATTATGTGATAATGTTTGCCAATTATGTGATAATGTTTGCCAATTATGTGCTCATGTTTGACAATTATGTGATAATGTTTGCCAATTATGTGACAATGTTTGACAATTATGTGATAATGTTTGCCATTTATGTGATAATGTTTGCCAATTATGTGATAATGTTTGACAATTGATTATGGAGGGTCTGTCTGTGTTCTTCGGGTTATCCCAGTGATACTCATATTCGCAATACTATTGCTGTAATAATGTTGGAAATTAAGCAAAGAGCAAGTAAAAGTATTATTTCTTTATTATCAAAGTATTTCTTATGTGAATTAAGTATTAAAGTCATTATACGTGTATATGTTTATTTAGAATAACTACCCCTTTACGTCGGGGGCAAATACAGGCAGTGTGTCTAAAATATAATTATGTACATATTACAATATAAAACAAAAATAGATAATAGTTTAGGTAATACATTAAAAATATATTTCAATCAATATTTAAAACACTTGATCGGAAAACATACATCCTTTTTAACATATATTTTAGCTTTACCTATCCGATCAAAGATATCATCACACTCTTGGTTAAAATAATAACAGGTGTCCCCAAGTTTTTGTAACGGCGACAACATTGTAAGTAACAATGTTAACAAAATATATATTTCTATTAATTCAACTTTTATATGATGTATTTATTGATTTGTAACTTGCTGGAATTTGAAAAAAATTCAATGTAAACACAATTAATACAGATTGCATACAATTATTGGTCATGAATGCAGTTGACAGATATAAAAATATATTTAAAAGTATGTCTGTATTTCCCTTAAAATACGCGTTTCATTTACAAAAGTTTTGTTTTCTTTCATAGACAATACTATATAAAATTACGGAAGTATTGAAAGTTTTTGTTCTCTAGAGACGGTCTATGAGTGATCGGAGATTTGGTAGGTAGTTGTCCCCAGTTTTGCCGGCATTGTCTACTTTCTCGTGGCCATGCATGGCGATCCAGTGTGGAAGTTTGGAAAGAGGGCACCCTATTTGAAGACATTGTACAGCCTTTGTATGGAAATCATTCAGTTCACCTTTATAATCATTCGGTGATATAAATCTATCCGGATAATTACGAAGGATACTGTCCAAAGAATCTGACACTTCTTCGGCTTTAGCTGAAAACGCCTTAGCAGATATTCTATTATGAGGAGTAATCTTATTGTTAATGATAAGGTGGATCTTTGGTATTTCGATGTCGTAGTTGGAAGCTAAGGATGAGAACTCCATTTGTATGTAAACATCATACCGTTCGTCTCGTCTGTCGCCCGTTGCAATCCCATATAAAAGATACAGCATGGAAGCAACAGCCGTTCTAGAAAAATCATCAGAATTGATAGGCACAATAATCCGTTTGGCACCACTGATGGCCATCTCAGTATAGACGGAAAAACTTGGATTGGTATCAATGAAAACTATGCAATCCTTTTCCATGTTTTGAGCTAATTTGTCGACAAAGTCTTTGATAAAAAGTGTAACCCTCTTCCATGGAATGTCACCTTTTCTTGTTGCCATCAGCTGTCTTTCTTGTTCAAGACGTTTAGAAATTACTTGCAGATATGGATCTCCACATAGAAGATATACATTCTCAGTGATATATGTGTTATAAGTGTTTGGCTGAACCAGAAACGATGTACATGGGATGTCATTTCGCAATGTCGTGTCTATTTTTGTAAGCAAATATCCACAGACGGTTTTGTCGAAGCCTCCAACTTTTTCTCCAGCAGTAATAGTTTTCAAAATTACATCCCCAGTTTTTCCCTGCATATGTTGATCTATGTTTGACAGTAAAGCTGCGGAAATGTTTGCTTGTGGGCACATATCAATGACGATAATGTTCTTGTCAGGATTTTGGATGGCATATTCTGTAGACAAGTGGAAAGTAAGCGTCGTTTTGCCTGCACCACCTTTATTATTCCAAACTGAAATGTATAGAATGATCATCTTTTATATATATATATATATATATAATTTTTACAAACTCAGTCTAATTTTGATAGACACTGAAGAAGGTCATTTGTTGATCGAAAATTTTGTCAATATATTTTTGTAACATCTTTATCGGTATCGTTGCACAATCTTCTAGACTTCTATAATTTATTTTGTTTGTGCTGCATCGTCATGTCTCGACGATCCGTTACCTATTAAATTCTGGTTTGTTGATTCCCTTAGACTTTATATATATATATATATATGTTGATATGTGTTATTTCATTACGGATTCATCATCTGATGTCCGGATTCGTTTTTGTGTTTTAGTTTGTTTTTTTTATGGATAATAAAATATCGACCGCATCACTACAAAGTCATGAAAGTCTGAACGGACCAGTTTGTGTGCTAGAAAGTCTGAACAGAGTCTGAACATTACTTAAAAATCTGAACAGAGTCTGAACATTACTTAAAAGTCTGAACAGAGTATGAACAGATTCTGAACATTACTGTGAACATTTTTAACAGATTAAAAAAGATAATTACATGAAATTTGTTTCAAATGATTTATTTTTCTTAATGTAATTAATTTATACATATAAACCCCAATCTTTTATTTTATTCTGTGCATAATTTTCCAATTATTATCTTATTCTTAATGAAAACATTCATTTGAAAATATTATACTTATAACTTATGAAATACAAAGGTAAGTCACCTGTGAGTGATGGTTTTACCTGTACATATAGGTAATTAGTCATTTCATGTTGTATATTGGAACCACAGGTGATACTGTGGAGATGGATACTATTTATAAATTTGTCATTTTCCTCATTTAAATTTTTCTTCATTTATGCATGTATATGTTTTTTTTTCATTTCATTTCTCATTAAATTTACCATTTCAATTTTTCTTCTTAACTAAATATATTTTACTTCATTTTCATTACATTGTAATTATATATAGCATGTAATATTTGAATGTAGAACAGAAAGTCACAGGACAAAAAGTCACGGACAAAAAGTCACAGACAAAAAGTCACAGGACAAAAAAATCACAATTTTCATTACTTGTTCATTTTCAATAAAAAAAAAGGTTTGATTAAAAAAAATCAACCTAAATATTAAATATTATGTTTAATTCCAGTAATATTTTTATAAGTGTTTTTGCAGAGGCATTTTTCACAGCATTTTATTTTATATATCAATTTTTTTCATTTTATTTTTATTATTTTGAAATGTTTTTGGAGATTTTTGTAAAGATATTTTTGTTTTTGTTTTTGTTTTTGGATGAAGTTGAAAGATTAACCTTTCTACTTGTGTGAGCTTTGTTTTTACCAATAAGATTGTTACATTTGTGTGTTGTGGCTTTAAAGGAAGTACGTGTATACACAAAAATGTATTTACATCATTAAAATATCCCTTTTAAAACAACAACTTGATTTCTGAATAAACAAGCAGGATGTACACCTCACCACTAACAAACTTTATCACATAATGTTGTATCGAGTACACCTCACCACTGACAAAATGTCATGAATATTCCAGTATATCACTAAAAACAATGATGGAATACACATCCAGAGGTCACCACATAGTTTTAACCTAAGCAAAACAGGTTGCATCAAATTCTTATCACTATCAAATGTATCAATTTAATTATCTGCTGTAGAATTAAATGTGGGAAAAGAAATGTCATGAACATACAAGCAAGCTTTGTCCTGTATTTAAAATTGAAATTTGTGACTTTTTGTCCTATGTGTATTAAAATAATGATTTGTGACTTTTTGTCCTGTGACTTTTTGTCCTATCAAAATTGTGACTTTTTGTCCTGTGACTTTCTGTCCGTTTACCTAATATTTCACAAAGTAATGCAGGTCTGAAAAGTGAAATTGATTATATAAAAAACTAAACTAAAAAAACAATCTAAAAATATAAGGATAAGTCTGTTAAAATTTAACAACTTGAGAGAAAAAAATTAAACTTTTGTAAAAGGTCTCAAAAGTGAAATTTATAATAATAAAAAAAAANTAGAAAAAAAAATTTTGTAAAAGGTCTCAAAAGTGAAATTTATAATAATAAAAAAAAATAAATAGAACACAATCTAAAAATGTATGAATAAGTCTGTTAAAATTTAACAACTTGAAAAAAAAATTAAACTTTTGTCAAAATTCATATATTAAATGAAAATGTAATATTTTAAATAAACAATCTTTCTAAAATGTATGAATTTGAAATATTATATGATACTCACTCATGCAATTAAGCAATTTTCTGAAAATCTAAATTCAAAAGTTTTTAATTTAAAGTTTTTTTTCTGTTTTAATTTAGGGAGCCTTATATTTATTTATTTATTTATTTATTTCATCTATGATCATGATTAATTGAATATATACAGCACAGTGTCAACCATGGAGATTACCAGCAGGAGGTTTACAACCCTTTTTGTTGAGACAGGATGTTTATTGCATAAGTATTTGGTCAGTGGGTTATTAAATGGTCAGCTGCATCAAATTCAGATTACATAACTATTCGAACACATATTTCCATGTCATTTATCTGTACAAGTAAGACAGGTAAATTTTACCTGTATTTATTTAATGTGCATTGTATGAAAATTATGACACTTTTAAAGCGTTTTCCATTTTCTTCATCAATTATTTAACAACAGTTAATGAGTTATTAAATGAGAAGCCACTTCATGGAAAAAAAATTAATAAATTGAAACATTTTTTTTTCTTTTCAATATTTCAGGATATCTTAAACTTTTTATCCAAGATGTTTTAAAGCTGCAGGATATATTTTCTGTACAAGCATATAATGAAGCTTGTATGTAGGGTGGGGGGTCAAAGACTTAAAAAAAATGCGTAAAGAGGCATTAACTACGATTTTGATAAAAAAAAATATATGTTTTGGAAATTGGTAAATAGCTATAAAATGAAGAAATAAAGGTAAATAGTTCACATTAAGCAGATTATCGAACCATTTTTCGCATTTTGAGAATGAAAATTCGATGAGGCAGTTCAGTATACAGTAAAGCTCAAGGCATAGTCTGATAAATACCTGGCATACCTCATACGCTTCATTCAACCTATGCCAATATTTAAAAAAAAAACGGTCCATACATTTACCCAAGAATACCCAAGAATACCACAGAATACCTAAGAATACCCCCAATTACCCAAGAATACCCTCAGAGGACCTGTGAATATCCCTGAAAGACCGGGAAACAGATAGAATTTGTCTATTTCCCCGAAACAACGAAAAACTACCAAAATCTTATTAAAATGATAACGATGAAAATTAATAGCACAATTTCCCGACATAAGAGCTGCTACATGTTCAAAAATGAAAATTGCACACAAAAACAACAGATAATTATTTCATGGCTTGGCATAGGGAAGCTCGCGGAAATAATTAAGACCAGTCTCGGGTGATCAATATAATTAATTATTTCTCAAAATATTAAATAACAAAGGTATTGTTTTTACATTATATTATTAGGCAAACATAGTGTGTAATTCAAAATTTTTGAGAAAAAAAAACAAAATTATAACAATTTCACAATCAAAGAAATGACGGAAAATACGACGATTTAAAGATTGGCTTGTATTTTGATAAGCATAGAATGATAGATATTCAGAAACATTAAACGATGTTGAATATGAAAATAAATTCTGACAGATGAATTTGTTTTATAATTGCTGTATTGCCCGACAATTGGTAAATAATTTCCAAAATAGTTCTTTAACTTACAAATTTCATTCAGTAAGATTTATTTCCATTATGAAATCAATATTAACAAAGGTAAACGGACAGAAAGTCACAGGACAAAAAGTCACAAAACTCCTAGGAGAAAAAGTCACAAGACAAAAAGTCACAATCTATATTTTTTACCCTGGCGGACAAAAAGTCACATGACAAAAAGTCACAACTTCTATTTTTGCTTAATATGTATGTAGGTAGGGCAAAAAGTCACAATATATATATATATATATATACCTTGCTTCATGTACCGTATCTAGGTAGGACAAAAAGTCACAATATGTATACACCTAGATTCATGTACGGTATGTAGGTAGGACAGAAAGTCACAATATGTATACACTGATACAGTCATGTATGCATAATTGGGTAATATTTCCCAATATACATGACATTCTAAGTTCAGATGTGTTGTTCATGAATATGTAGCAATGTACACATTTTGTCGTATGTTGATGTCTTATTTTCATGTTTGTATCATTGTGGGCAATTCCTGTCATCCAGATTTGCTCATTGTAAGAGGTATTTTATTGACTCCAGGTTTAAGATTACAACTGAACAGTTTCATTTTGTTATGCATTGTCCTTAAAACAGACCGTGATATAGTATCTGCTTATTTTTGCTGTTAATTAAGTATGAATATAATTTGAAAGCAAATTATTGTCCTATATATTTTGTCAAATTGCAAAATTTAAACTGTGACTTTTTGTCCTGTGACTTTTCGTCCGTGACTTTTTGTCTGTGACTTTTTGTCCTGTGACTTTCTGTCCTACATTCGTATCAAACATATCCTAAGACAATTTGAATTCAAAGAATAGCCTTTTTAATAGTGATTATGCGATTTCATAGTAAAACATATGGAGGATCACTTGAACTTTATGATCGCAATACTTGTATGCAAATATATAATAAAAAATTATCCAATAAAATATTTCAAGTATAAATGTCACAATACACATTTAACATGTATGTGGGAAAATAAAAGTGACTTTTCAAAATTATTGTTAGCACAGGCAAGGACGTTTATATACGTCCTTGGCACAGGCACTCATGTCACGGAATTACCGCCCCCTTTCTGAGTACTTATTTATTTTCAATAAAATTTCTTTCTTATTTCATCTCTTTTCCCTGAATTTATTGTGGATAATAAGAGGGTAAATATTTATTAGACAGATTAATTTTTTTTTCTCTTTTTAATGATTGATAACTGACCCAAGTTAGGCTAAATAAATGAAATGTGACTTAATGTGTTAATTAAATTTCATTAAAAACATACATGCATTCTATAAATTTTAATTTCTTGTCTAATTCTTATCTTAGGTTGTTATTTTCATTGAATGGCATCTCAAAATAGATGGCTTCACAGGGGGGTGGGGGCTCTTCCTGTATAATTAGTAATTGTATTGTCCAAGTATTGTTTCTTGTATTTTACCGGAGAACTAATTAATATATATACCAGAGGAGACGCGACACGTTAGTGTCGTGTGCAAAAATTTGCGTGTTGCACAACCAGAAGTAGGCATCAGTAAATCGTTATCTGATGAGAGTGATATTATCGAATTTTCAGTGTTTTGCTAAGCCGATTACAGCTTTCATGGATGATTGATGGCGAGTTCTTCTCGGTAGATTGTTGATAGATATCTATATATGAACGGAATTTACATAAACATGTTTGGGTTGAATGTTAAATGTGATCATCTGCAATTTTCGAGAGGGACATTTTGTCTCCATCTTTTTTTCATCCATAGCGTCCTCAACCGATCAACATTAAAAATGAAAATTTGTAAATTCTGGTGGGGACTTTTCCTATCTTGTTTAGTATGACATAGATTAATCATAGTACTTTCTATATTTTCTTAAGTCTCCTTAAGTCTCCATTCATTACGCCACAATTGACCTTGAAAAATGCCCCAATTTTTCGTGATTTGTGTTGTATCAAACATATCCTGTGACAATTCGAATTCAAAGAATAGCATATTTTAGCCTTTTTAATAGTGATTATGCGATTTCACAGTAAAACATATTGAGGATCACTTGAACTTTATGATCGCAATATATAATAAAAAAAATTATGCGATAAAATATTTCAAGTATAAATGTCACAATACACATTTAACATGTATGTGGGAAAATAAAAGTTACTTTTTAGTTAAAATTATTGTTAGCACAGGCACCCGTGTCACGGAATTACCGCCCCATTTCTGAGTACTTATTTATTTTCAATAAGGTTTTCCCTGAATTTATTGTGGTAATAATAACTTTTCCCTGAATTTATTGTGGATAATAAGAGTATATGTAGGGTAAATACTTATTAGACAGATTAACAATTTTTTGGGGTCTTTTTAATGATTGATAACTGACCCAAGTTAGGGTAAATAAATGAAATGTGACTTAATGTGTTAATTAATTTTCATTAAAAACATACATGAATTCTATAAATTTTAATTTCTTATCTAATTCTTATCTCAGGTTGTTATTTTCATTGAATGGCATCTTAAAATAGATGGATTCACAGTGGGAGCTCTTCCTGTATAATCAGTAATTGTATTGTCCAGGTATTGTTACTTGTATTTTACCCGAGAACTAATTAGTACATATACTGTATGTGATTTTTATAAGAATGTTGTAGTATTGTTGCGTAACTAAATGTAATAAAGTTTAATGAACTTTTAAGAATTAGGATAAATTTTGTAGTGTATTGCAGAGACGTTTGTTTATTGTGCAAAAAACTAAACTGGGATCGGTTTTTTTAATATTAAAAAAAATATATATATATTCGGACAATTAATTATGATTCTTTAAATAAAAACACAATTTCATTAAAACTCCATATCAGAACAGAAAAAAAAAGAATCATAATCGTAGAATTCAACTTTTGGGAGGGGGGGAATAACAATACTTGTACATTTTTATACAAGTATTGTTGACAATGCTATTGTATACAAGTATTTCGATCTTAAAGTTCAAGAAATCCCATACTGGTAAAAAAAAAATTAGACAGCTGGATAAATTCACGTTTAATTTAAGTAATTTATTGACGAGATGTTTTCACTTCAACTAACCCGAATAATCCAGTCGTTATATTACGCTCCCGCTCGCTGGTCGCTACATTAACGAGTAGCGACAGTGGATAGAGGGCGCTGAATTATTCGAGTTACACTTCAACATCCATTTTTAAACTGAATCGTAAACATTCGGTTATCGATAATATACATGCTATGTGCGTGTCGTGTGCAAAGCGTCGCGCCTCCTCAGATATACATGCATAAATGAAGAAAATGACAAATTTATAAATAGTACCCATCTCCACAGTATCACCTGTGGTTCCAATATACAACATGAAATGACTAATTACCTATATGTACAGGTAAAACCATCACTCACAGGTGACTTACCTTTGTATTTCATCAGTTATAAGTATAATATTTTCAAATGAATGTTTTCATTGAGAATAAGATAATAATTGGGAAATTATGCACAGAATAAAATAAAAGGTTAGGGTTTATATGTATAAATTTATTACATTAAGAAAAATAAATCATTTGAAACAAATTTCATGTAATTATTTTTTTAAATCTGTTAAACATTTTCACAGTAATGTTCAGAATCTGTTCAGACTTTTGAGTGTTCAGACTCTGTTCAGACTTTTAAGTAATGTTCAGACTCTGTTCAGACTCCTAAGTAATGTTCAGACTCTGTTCAGACTTTTCAGCAATTTTGAGTGTCCAGACTCTGTTCAGACTTTTCACCAATTTTGACTAATTTTCAGACTCTGTTCAGACTTTCTAGCACAAAAACTGGTCCGTTCAGACTTTCTTGACTTTGTAATGCATGTAGGCCTCTGTGTATATATAAAGCTAGTTCGTAGTCGTGATCGTATAGTAGTTGGAGTTACAACTACCTATGCAATCTGCCTATCACCACTAATGTTGTTAGTTCGAATCCCGCTCATGGCAAGGTGTACAACATTATGTGATTAAGTTTGTCAGTGACTTGCGGCAGGTCTGTGGTTTTCTCCAATTTCCTCCACCAATAAAACTGACGCTACGATATAGATAGAAACAAATGTGTAATATTGTTCCTATAGAGGACCTCGTCAGAATTTGTGGTTGTGGAGTGCCCTGTCAGTGAGGAAGGGGTTCATGTTATAATACGTCAAGCCCGATCGTGAATCATAGTGCGTACGTAGTGTTAAGAGAATACCACGCTCTATGCACGTTAAAGAAATATGTTTGTAAATCTCAAAAACGAGAAGGCGCATTGCAGCAACTACGAAAAGCTAAGCGTGTTGTATCTGCCTAACTCCATAGTTTTACATTTACAGAGACAGTAAAAAGTCTCATTCCTTCCTCATTTATGTTTAATTTTGTAGATATTGTTGAATTTGTTCTCGTCCTTGGTGTACATGGCATATTTGCTACTGGAGGTTAAGTAACCAACAATTAATAAATGCTGATAAGAAATTCAAAGAACAGGAATCACTAGTCGAGCAGGAACTGCCTACCCTTCCGGGGCACCTGAGTTTATCCCGGTCTTTGGTTTTCAGTGTACTGTTTGTAGATCGTTGTTTGGCCTTTGTGTTGTTTGTCTACCTTCGATGTACCGATTCTGGTATCTTCAAACTCTTCTTCAGGAAAAAATTCTCGAATGACCCAATGGAGAACTTGAAATATTTTATAGGAAATGACAAACATGATTGAACACCAACATGATTTAGAAGATATATTTATTATTGAAATTGACAGTTCCTATATAATGTAATTATTACTAAGAGCAGGTGGGTGGTGAAATAGTTAGCGATAGATCGTGGATTCGAGCCCCAATCGAATCGGGTGAAACCAAAGACTATAAAATTGGTATGTGTTGCGTCTCTACTAACCACGCAGAATTAAGGAGAAAGAGCAAAGACTGGTTGGCTCTGAATCAGGATAATGCGTCCGAGTGGGGCGACGTGTCTATCCGTGGATTGTTGTTTCAGTGGGTTAGCACTATAAAAATCTAACTAAGCGTGTTGGTCTAGTACCAAGCGGATCATCATCCCCTTGAAAATTAACTTGATATAACTGAAAAATTATTGAGTTGGCGTTAAACAACAATCATTCACTCGCGATCTGAGAAGTGAGCTGCTGTAGAAATTATAAGAATATAACGGTCTTGTAATTAATTATCACTGATTTATTGTATCAGAAATCCAACGCATCCATTATGTGCACCTGGGGTAGGGGTGGGGGTGGGGGTTGAAATAAAAAAATAATCCTATATACTGAGAAAAATATCAAGCGAATATTTGTACATAATGTATCTGTCATGCTTTGATACCACACACGCTGTTCAAATAATATATATTTATTTTCTCCTTCGATACTCTCATACGAAAATAAATATAATCGTTTATATAATAAGATAAAACAAGAATGAATAGAGTGAGTGACTCGCTACAACTTAACGAGCATATTTTATTTATTATAACAATCATATAATGTATGTATGTACACAAACAATGTTCATAAATTAACCAGTCCTGTTAACTTATCTTGAAAAAAGATTTTTCATTTATACCCCGAAATGGAAAGTAAACGTGACGTGTTGTAGCAAGACTCGATAAAGTATTTAATTACTGGTTATTTTTATACCCAAACTCCTCAGGAAGTTCACGAGAATACGTGTGGCGGCAAACATATACTTGTAATTGACTATATATATATATATATATATGCAATTACCGTAAATAATCTAATAATGAAAAGAAATACATTTATTTTCTCCTTCGATACTCTCATACGAAAATAAATATAGTCTTTTCTATAATAAGATAAAACAAGAATGAACAGAGTGAGTGACTCGCTACAACTTCGATCACAAAGATATCACAGGGAGATTAAACGAACGTGGTTATAAATCTAAATTTCTAGAAACTAACAATTTGTTGTATAAATCATCTTGTATATATCCGTCTTTTGAATTGTCCGTTACCCACCTACCATGAGCTCGGAAAAGCCTGTCGGATACATCATTCTGAGCTGCAACAGAAACACCACCGCTCCTTAAACTATACAGACAAAACTGGGATTTATTATAACCCAAGACACCCAATGTATCCAAGAAGATTTCCCGAGCTCTCGTATAGGATAAAGGTTTAAATCTATTACATAATTTGTACGATTTAATACTTTTACAAAACTGAACAGCAGTGAATAAATATTCACTAGATTTAAAATTTAAACTAGCTGATTCAATGTAACGTAATAAAAAAGAAACTGGACAGAGTGTATTTCCTGTTTTTGCTATAACCACTTTATTAGCCCTTCGATAAATGTCAGTTTTACTTTTCTGAATATTTATTTCAAGATGAGTATAAAAAAATTCAAGATCTTTCATTAAAATGTTCGACAATTCGCTGTAACGAAAAAATCCAGAAAAACCCAATAAACACAAAGTGCATGTACGTAAATCTGATAAAGTTGGGTCCTTTTTTCCATAACGATCAATAATTTTCTTCAACATATCCACAGTCATAGGAAGTTTTTTATTGACAGGTTTGGCCAGTAATCGTTTACTGCCTTCTAAACACAATTTCACTATTATATCATCACACGGATATTTTCTAAAAGAAACTATGTGAAACTGAAATAGACACACGCTGAAAAACTAACGAACTTATGTATAAACATAAAGAATTCGGTGTTGCTGGAAGTGAAGAAAACGAATGCAATTCACACCACTTTCGATATTTGTTAAAATAACTATCATATTTCTTGTTGGTACTGTCGGCCTTACCGACATGCACTAAATCTGGTATTTGTTTGGCGGCTTGTCCTAAAATATCATGACTATGGAAAGGTTGCAAGTCCTTCCAAGATCCATAACTGTATAAATTCTGTAAATAGACAATTTTAAAATGAATATTTTTCGTTTATATAAACCATCATTCCCAAAAAACCCATTTTGAAAAATTTGCAAAAAAGTGGCGCAACATTTTCACTGCGCATTTTCGAAAGTTTTTGATAGGGTGAAATCCGTAGCCCTATGGTCCGCAAAAATCAAAAAAACTGGCCAAGGACCATAAGGGCTACGGTTTCGCAGCTAACCAAACGGCAAGACTATAAATACATAATACTTAATTTCACCATTTACAGACCATGAAAATCCTAAATACTGTTGAAATACCTTATGAATTTCAACATGGTGGTAACCAGATTTTAAATCAAATTTAATCATCAAATTGCCCCTTTTTGCGTATTGTAAAGCTTCCTTGGAACCTTCAAATTTAATCTTCTGTTTCTCAATACATTTATTTACATGTCTTAAATCTAAAATCAAACGTGCTTTGCCATTACTATTGACTGATACTGTGAGGGGATTTATGCAATAAGGTCTACCCGATTTTTCAATAACGCAACCAGAAAGTACCAATTGATTTATAGCTGTAGTAATAAATTTTGAATATTTTCGAGCCGACGTATTATTTGATAAGAAAACAGATGAAGGATTTTCAATAAATGGTATTCTGTAACCTTCTTTAATTACGTTTAAAATAAACGAGTTTGCTTCTATTGTATTTTTCAAGAAAGCTAAATTTTCTTTTAATTTACCCTTAACAGACACGACACCCCTTGTGAGTTCATATTTCTCACTTGGACTACAATAACAATCTAATTCATACTCAACTTTATCTGTTCTAGGTTTATTAGGTAGATTGGGAAGCATCAACGCCTGGGGCTGTAATTGTGGCACATGGTGGTTTCCTTGGAACGAATTGTCTGTTTTTGTATGGGCACTGTCTGGCAAAATGTCCCGGGAGGTGGCACTCAAAGCAGGATCCAGGTTGAAAATGTTGCTGTTGTGGGCCAGTTTTTGACGTTGTTGGTCGATATTGGCGACGAAGAAGACTTCCACGGCCTTGATTAGCAAAGTTTGGTTGGACACTTCTATCATAAGGTTTTGGACGTTTCCTGTTTGCTCTGTTGATAGCAGCTCAAAGTTTAACTGCGTCATCATTGTCATCAGCAAGAGGATGAATGGTGTACTCCTTAACGACATCCCATCCATGACGGTCAGCAATCTTTATGATTTTGTTTCTTTGACCAGTTTGTGATATTTCAGATTTTATAATATCCTCAGCAGAATCGTAATTTCTTGACTGCAAACATTCCAAAATTTCAGACAACTTGGAAGATCGTTCACTATTGAATTTTAACTGAACTTTATTACCCTCTCCTTTAAATCGTCACTGTTAGTAGTGGTTGGTTTTGAGATCTGTGATATTCTAGAATCCAAATATTGCATAAAATTATCACTTTGTCTTTTTTAATGCAATTTCAATTGACGAATTTAAAAGACTTATCTGATCTGCATTTGTAATTTCCTCTCCACATCTTCCAGATGTGCCTTCCACCGATGCACGATCTAATGCAGGTGCAGGTTCATCTTCGAGTATATCACTATCCGACATATCCAATATTCAGGTAAGTAAACGTGACGTGTTTTTGTAGCAAGACTCGATAAAGTATTTAATTAGTGACCGAACATTTAACTTCCAGGGGGGTTATGTTTTTTTTTTTCGTTCAGAATTTTTTTTTCGGACAACACGAGAGTTAGCATATTTAATTTTTTCGTCGGGCAAAGCGTTAAATGTTTTTCCAGAATTTGACAATAGGTTATATGACAAAAAAATCAGATTATTTTTTTTTCCTCCACCAAAATCAGAATATTTTTTTCAGCAATATTGGGAATCAGAATTTTTTTTAGGAAAAAAACATAACCCCNCCCCCCCCCCTCCCCCTTCAAGTTAAATGGTCGTTCCCTTACTGGTTACTTTTATACTCAAACTCCTCAGGCGTCAACATGCAGTTCACGAGAATACGTGTGGCGGGAAACATATTCTTGTAATTCACTATATATATGCAATTACCGTAAATAATCTAATAATGAAAAGAAATACATATATTACAATGTATATATACAACGTCTGACAAGCCATTCAACGATCAATCTTACGGGGTATTAGATCGTTACGGTATAACGATACTATACAAGTAAGATAAATAATAAACGTATAAAATGGTTTGTAAGGCAACATCAAGTACATTGAAAAGGTCTCTCGGTGAGACGAACATTTTTAACATTGTGTTAACTTTTTTATTACTTTGTTTTGTGTGCTTGGTGTTGTTTTACAAACCATTTTAGGCGTTTAACAATTATTTTACTTGTATAGTGTCGTTATGCCGTAATGATCCAACACCCCGTAAGATTTATCGTTGACTGGTTTTTCAGACTTTGTATGTATATAGCATGTAAAGGGAGAGTAATCTGTAAGTCTAGTTACTGATGGAAAGACGACCAGAACCCTTAGATATAAATATGTGTTATTGTACTCACCAACGTAGCTTTGATACAACATGGCCAAATCCTGGAAATTAAAAATTATTGAAATATACTCTACATTTCAAATGTTATAATAATATAAATATTTCTGAAAATGTTAAAAGTTGAAATATAAAGGAGAAATGTGTTATTTGATTTTAGTGCCTGTCCCAAGCAATGAAAAGTTCCAACTGTTTTCATCGTTGAATTCTCTTTAGTGTTTTGTGGTATGGTTGAGGGTATTATCAAATTCAGAAAAGGAACGTTTTAGCAGTAAGATCCGCTGTGAAAATTAGTTTCGATCCGTTATCACTAAAATAATGATTCATTACTTCTTCTTTAACATCATGGGATTGCATTTAAGCTATATTCGTTAGGTGAAAGAGTTTACACAGAAAACATCAAGTGGAACCTGAATGGGCTTATGACTGGATGTTTGTATTTACGCGGAAATACATAATTGATATATTATGATTGATGCATGACCCGTTCTTAGATATACGCCCAGAGCCCCTGCGTTCACCCCATTTTTGTAAAGGTTCATGTTGGTCTATTGTAGTTTTCTTTCTTCCGTATGTATAAATTGGGTTTGTTGATGCCTCTATGTCCTCATCTCTTGCTAACTTGTTCCTTTATCCGTACGAGGAAGACTTCATACAGGGGCATGTCAATAAAAACGGAAAGAAGCTAGCCAGGTCCTTTAATTTCACGTTCCACTAATAAGATGATGTCCTTTTACTGAATAATTCTAAGTTTGGCGATTTTGGTGATCGCATCTATCCCATTGAGCTTGGAATAAAGGATATCACACTTTCCTCATTCATGACATATGACCAGGTTTGTAAGAAGAGTAACAAAAGGAATGTCATTAGTGAAGCGGGAACTGTCTACCCTTCCGGAGCACCTGAGTTAACCTCCTGTTTTTAGTGGTGTTCGTGTTGCTCGATCTTTAGTTTTCTGTGTATGTTTTGTTTATTATTGTTTCTCCTTTTGTCTTTTTTCTTTTGGTCATTGTATTGTCTGTCTTTTGGTCATTGTATTGTCTGTCTTTTGGTCATTGTATTGTCTGTCTTTTGGTCATTGTATTGTCTGTCTTTTGGTCATTGTATT
>MJUT01008648.1:0-28394 GCA_002080005.1 Gigantidas platifrons
ACAAAATCCCATGAAGAAGTTCCAAAATGCACAAAATCCCACAAAGAACTTCCAAAAATGCAAAAAAAATCTGCTGATTGGCTGAAAATCGTATTATATCTAATTTCTTATGCTGTGTGCGCGAATTACGTATTGGAAGCTAACACTGCAAAAAGTGAAGAAGAGGAGGGTGAGGGGGTCGTATCCATTGGCTAGCGAATATGTACACTGCAAATATACACACCAGTACACACTGCAAATATAAACAACATGTATGTATCATGTATTATTGCAGGATTAGATTTACATTATTTACATGTATGAAATATTTGATATTTGTGGCCTATAATACTTGTAAAACTGTTTTTAGTATCTTCCTAATATGGTCATTTTTCTTTCACAGAAAAGTATAAATTTAATTTTTCTTACAAGAATATTGATTATATCACAAATTTCTCTCCTTTGATATGAAACATAATAGCTTTTTTATATGGAGAATCCTACTATTGTGAGTAAATAATTTATATCATCATATTCTTCTTTTATTTTGTACCCTGTAACTAAATTTTTCAAGGTTAGAATATGTTCATCTAATTTAAGTTTTGAAAACAGGTTTTTTATTATCCTCCAAAATGTTTCCAATCTTTTGCATTCAAAGAAGAAGTGTTCATAATTTTATATAATTTGACAATTATTACATAAGTTATTAGTGGTTATATGCAATTTGAATAACAATTCTTTACATGGTAAAATATAATGGATTAATTTCCATTTATAAACTTTATATTTGTTTTCTTTCATGTTTCTAAACACAAATGTCAGACTTTTCTCAATCTCAGAATAAAATTTAATATTTATTTTTTTTAGCCAAATATTGAATCCCAAGGGAATTGAAATATTTTGGCTATTAAGTAGATTTGTGTATATATTTTTACTAGTTTGGTTATTTAAGATTTGTGAGTTTAAATATATTGGGGTGTTAAGAAAGCTGACATTCACTTTTGTCATAATTGACTTTTCATTCTTTATTTGTTTCCATTCTGCTGGGATGGATTTTTTTTTTAACTATGTAAAAAAACATGGGGGACACAGTAGACCTTGTGTAGACAGCTATGATCAGTTTTGTTTCACTCTGGTGTAGATTCGGGAATAAATGTGTTCAGGTCAAGGTGTAGAGATGTATTTCAACATCAGAATTTACTTGAACAGATTTTAATATCAATGTAAGTCAAAGCGAAAGAGAATAAACAATTCACAGAGTGGTACATCGACAGACATGTCGAGTACACCACCATTTCATACGAGTAATTTGACTTATGCAATCCGAAATGCTAATGATACTATTTATGAACCTCTGCCTTATTTACAGAGTGCATCTCCTTTGAACTCCAATACACAAATGCCTCTACCAAATCAGTTAGGACCCCATACGCACACGTCAACCCCAATACACTACAATACTATGCAAACGAAAACACAGCAGTTAGATGTAAACAACGGACAAGGTCAAGGACATACACCACAAATGTTGCCACTAGGTCAACCCGATTTTTCAAATTTAGGACTCATTCTCAATGATATCCAGAATAAATTGACAAAATTAAATTTACTTGACGACATTGTTGATATAGCTCGTAGCGAATTGGAGGAGAAGATCAAACAGACACATGAATCGTTTTTAGACCAACAAACACGAGCGATGAAATATAATCTGATTTTTGAAAATATAGCACAGGTAATGTCAGATGCGATGACAAACGAAAACACAGAGGAAGTTTTGAAGGAATTTTTGAAGAATGAGATGAACATTGACACTCGGGTTGCTTTTCATAACGTGCATAGAATGAAACCTCGACGGGATCGGCGACCCCCACCCATAATTGCCAAATTTGTTTACTAAAACAGTGATAAAGATATGGTAATAAATGCAGCATGAACAACACTTGTACGTAAACCCTACAAAGTTTATCAACAATACCCACAGGAAATCAGTGACAGACGAAGAGAGCTAGTTCCAATCATGAACAGTTACGAGATCATTATTAGAGATAAGCTTTTTGTGAATGGAAGACCGTACGCGCCGCAAGATCATAGATTACCACCACGCCCGGCGGGCAACTCGCATGATGACTACACGAATGGTGCACATGGACACGATCAAAGACAGAACCACTTTACATAGGACAGTCGGGATAGTGATGTTAAACAAGAACAATTAAAGTCTAAAGAATCATTTTTGAATATATGTTGTATCAATGTGTGTGGTTTGATTTCTAAATTGAAAAACCCTGATTTTTTTTTAATTTTATGAAAAAATATGATATTTTAGTATTCCAAGAAACTAAAACTGATAAACTTGATCACTTGAATTTGCCTAATGGGTATAGTTATAAAGCTAAACACAGAGAAAATGTACCCGAAAGTGTGGTGTTATTATTATTATTATTACATGTATATACAAAAGCCAAATAGATAAATTTCTTGAATTTGCCGTATCGAAGTCAAGTTTTGTTCAGTGGTTGAGAATAAATAATTATTTCTTAAATATACCGGAAAATTTAGTCATTGGGTGTGTCTATGTTCCCCCAGAGAATACAAAATATTCATCCCCCGAGGCATTTGACGAAATGGAATCTGTAATGTTCCAAATTGTAAAAGAGGGTGAATATACTGGGATCTTGGGCGATTGTAACGCTAAGACAGGTAATTTGTTAGATTATGTTGAAACCACTGAGGCATTGCTTGATATTTTTGATTTAGACGACGATGTAGATCTAATTCAGTACATGTATGATATATGATATGAGAACTTAGTAAAATCTGGTGTTTCTTTATCTAGAAATAGTTCATGTAGACCTAATGCTTATGGTCATAAACTTCTTGACTTTTGTAGGAAAAATAACATTTACATAGTAAACGGTAGAGTTGGTAAAGATAAATTGAGAGGTGATTGTACATGCCAAGATGTATCTTTGATCGATTATTTTTTAGCATCCTTAAAAGTTGTTCCAAATATTTTAGATTTTGAGGTTAAAGATGTACATAAGGGAACGACCATTTAACTTGAAGGGGAGGGGGGGGTTGCAGTTATGGTTTTTTCCTAAAAAAATATTATGATTGAGAAGGGAAAGAAATTAAATAATCTGTCACAGCATTGGCCACAAAAAAATATTCTGCTTTACATAAGCATAAAAAAAATAATCTGGTTTAAGAGTATTGTTTTGAAAAAAAAAAAAAATCCCAAGAATTGTGCAATAAATCTCAAGTATACTTTATGCCATATCTACACACCTATAAACCTCACTCTATTTGGAATTTATATTAAAGATTTCGTTTAGTTTTTCAAACTGTACTTGACCTTTCAGTAATTACGCCCTATTTTTAAATCCTCACTTGACATGTACAAATGCGAGATATAACATGGAAATTTATAGTATATATGAGCTATATGCATAGCATCTAAAAATGAATACTGGTTCACACCTTTATACAAAGCATTGAAAAAAACATTCAGTTTTGACTTGGTAAGACAAAGTATAATTTAATTTGATTGCAATTGCAAAAAAAATAAAAATGTGTCCAACTGTTGAAAAAAAAATCAGATCAGTACAAAAAACCATACCCCCCCTTTTCAAGTTAAATGGCTGTTCCCTAATAACTACTGTAAAATTTGGAAACTGGAGGTGAATACAAGTAAAACTAAAGTTGTCATTTTTTCGAAGCATAAATACAGGCCTGAGGTAAAGCTTAAATTATATGGAATTGAGTTAGATTACACAGATGACTATTTACATTTGGGAGTTTTATTTCATTATACAAGTAGTGTTAATATTGCAAAGAAAAAATTAGTTGAACAACCCCAAAAGGCATTATATGCTGTCTATTACAAAATTAGAAACCTTTGATTACCATTTGACCTTCAATTAAAGATTATCAATTCATTGGTAGCACCGATTTTACTATATGGATGTGAAATACTGGGTATTGGAAAAAATGACAACATTGTGAAAGTACACCTTCAATTTTTGAAAAGAATCCTAAATGTTAGGGCTACTACTCCAATTTTTTTAGTGTACGGTGAATTGGGAAGATATCCATTGGACATAAGCATTAAAATTAGAATGCTTTGTTTTCACAGTGTGGGAACGGAAGTGTATAGTAAATAAACAACTTCGATATTTGTGATGGTGTATAGCGACGATCCATCACTTGCAGGACTGTAAAAATATTACCTCAGGTAAAATTTTGTAATGATTTTAGCTTATACAAAGCAACCAAAGTTTTAATTTGCCTTACGAAGGTCCATGTGTATATTTGATGCATGAAACACTGCAATAATGCTGCAAATGCAAGATAAAATGTCCAAACAATACCACCGATCAGTAGAAGTTTGAGTTCCTGTCTTGTTTGACAGCTTTTTACAAAATATTCGAAAATATTATGATATTGACGTATACGTTTTTTAAAAGCCTTTCATATATACTTTTGACATGCAAAGACAGATTTTTGTAAGTTGTATCAATGCCGAGAAAGTTTGGGTCAAAGATAGTGATGCAAGAATTGCAGTGTATAGGTGCTTGTTGGCAATTAGATATGTAGTGGATAGTCGCTTGTAAACGCAGTGTATAGTCGCTTGATTTTCTCTTTCAATAAAATTTCATAGTTACATGTATCTGAAGCGTCAAAATATTTAGCAATCAGTACTTTGAAGATCGAGAGGATAAAATTATTATCTTTGGGGAAAAACTGTGGTATTTGTCAAGAAAAAATATGCCGTTACTTAGGCAATAGCCAAAAAACCTGTTCTAGTGTATGATTCATAGTTTATTATATTTTGAATAATAAATTAAACAGTGCTGATAGGTTTGTAATAACTATTACCTACCCTGGTGTCTACAAAATAATACGTTTCTTTCCCCTTATATACTCGTCCCTTCTTTGCTTGTTTTGCATCAACAGGTTTGTACTTTTTATTAACTTGAAAGCGGCCCGGATGGCTCAATGAGTTAGGTCGTTGGATCTAACAACTCATACAAGCCTATTACCAATACGGCGTGGGTTCGCGCCTGGATTTGTAAATTAAAAAAAGGGTGCACTCGACTTGCAAGTGATAAAGTTTACCAGTTGCTTGTCCAGGGTTGGTGGTTCTCTCCGGCTTCCTCCACCACTACAAGTGGTTGCCATGGTATAGCTGAAATATTGCTGAAAGTGGCGTTAAACACAAAAATGTAAATTAACACTCATTCTATTAACTTATTGCTGTCAATGCAGTCAGTTTAAGGGAAAATTGTTAAGTTACAATATATGCTAGAATTTACATGAACATGCATTTCTTATTGCAGATAGTTTCATGACGATCAGTTTTATTGACGGATTAGAAGGAGGAAGCTGTAAGCAAGTGACATACTTTATCACACATTGCCTAAATTCCAATCAACACCTCGAAGCTAATAGGGTAGTGGTGACAGCGACGACCATTCAGCAACCATGACTACCTTTAACACTCTTACCCGTGTAACAGATTGTTCAGTTACAATATATACAATCACCAAAATCAATGGTTTTAATTTCCTGTGTGTTATGCACAAATTTGTATTGTCACTTTCGATTCTTTCACAAAATTGTGAAAACGTTAAATCCTCCAAAGGATTCATATTTTTAGTCATCCAAATCCATTTTCCTGTTCACCGTTCAAAAACGTTTTCTCATCTGGTGCGGCTCGTGCAGATTATGAAGATTTCCCTTCAACTAGGAGGGCATTTCTGCGGGAGATCTTGGGTGCGTTCAACATCGTAGCTGCTAGGTTAAGCTACGTAGAAAAATCCTATTTAACGGAAAGCTAGCCTAGCCGCTACGTAGCTCTAGCTAGCTTAAAAAATTATGCTAGCTTTTGAATCCAAGATGGCGGCAAATATAAATTTAATTTCGTAAGTCAAAAATAAAGGTATTGCAGGAAGTGGCAACGCTTTTAATACGGATGATAATTCATTAAGGTAACTAGACAAATACGATTAGCTAAAATGTTCTAAAAAATTATTCTATATGATTGGTGCCATATTTGCTAGCACTGCTACGTAGCTAATCGTTCAATAACGTCGTGGCTATTTTACCTAGCAGCTAGGTTAGCTGCTACGATATTGAACGCAACCCTGATTGATGTCGCTAACTTTGATTGACGTCGCAAGATACAAGTCTCTTATTGAACAAAGTTGCTCGTGCACCATCAGATATTTTGATAGGCCAGACTCGTTCTGCGACCTTGTCACATGGCCTACCACAATATCTGATAATACACTCGCCTTTTTGTTCAATATATGTAACATAGCTAACTTTTAAGTTTACATATTTGGCAAGCAACTATACACAAAATTCGCAAGCAACTATGTCCTATGCGAACAAGCAACTATACACTTATCATAAAGACACCGACTATAATTAAAGGCATCTTTTGTGCATTTGTCAAGCATATATTGACTTAATACTTTTACATGGTACAACAGTGATATTTGTGTATATAATAGTCGCATTGTCTAGTTAAACTTTACTTTATGGACTATAATAATGCATGTTTAAAATCATCTTTTGATATTAAAATGCGACAGCTTTAGTGATCTGAAGCTGAATCTTTTACACACAGTTAAAGTAGCATCTCAGATCCTATTGAAATGATTATAAAGAAACTAAGAACACAAATATAGTGCTATATACGTCAATAATCTTTCCAAATTAAAATAAAATTGAAAAAACTTAACATATTTCAAAAGCTACATGTCCAGCAAGCAATGGATCGTCACTATACACCATCACAAATACCGAAGTTATATACACTTCCGTTCCCACACTGTGGTTTTGGAGTAGATTAATATCTACTGAAAAGTTATCATAAAAAATATACAGACTATTGTTTAATTTATATAATGAAGGAAATCACGAACTGTTATTTGTAAGACATGTTGAAAATATTTTCGACAGCATTAATATTGGACTAAGTTTTATTTTTAGAAATCAGACGCCTGTCAATGTAAACTGGATTAAAGTTAATATTCAATTCAATTCAAATTCTTTATTATGCCTCAGACACTAAAGTGTACAAGAGGACGTAAACATGAAACATATACAAAAAAATGTACATATAACTGATGGCAGACAGGTTAATTTACACATTATTATACATACAATAATCAAGTAGACATTCAATATACATAACAATGACTATACAGGTAAATTGACCATCAATATTTACATTACATATAATAATCGAGTGGACCTTTCACGTAGATATCCACGTGTAAATTGACTCACAATATTAACAGTACATATATTATAATTACAAATCATTACGTGTTTTTAGGAGGAAATACACCAAAAAGTAAGTATTTTTAGATTTACAGAAGTCTACTAACTTGTTTTAAAAATATAGACAGATTTTTGTATAATTGAACATGACAGATTGATAGCATACCCTTCATTTTATTTTCAGTAGGATTTTTTGTATAATATTGTGGCATATATTTATCTCGAAGATTTTTTATATTTGTGTTATTACAAGTAAATAAATAGTAAAATTCATCCCCCAAACCATGTCTACAAAGATTACAAATTCTATCTTCTCTAGGCACTCTTGACCATCTATCCGTCTCTATTGGGAATTTAAAATTAGAACACCTTAAATTTGAAATCTGTATTCTGTCACATGTATTGAGTTTCAATAAATAAGATTCAAGTTGAAACTCTTCTTTGAATAGTGAATAAAATTTTCCCCTGGAAGTATTATTTATTTGTGAAGACCAATTTTGTATAAATTGATCATTCATTTTTTGTCTAACTATTGATTTTAATAATAATCTACTTATAGGTATCTGGTCGTTCCAAATAAAACTTAAACCACAATCATCCAATATAGATTTCATATATGATTTCCATTTAAACTTTAAGGGACGAGTCTTGTGTATCTTTAACATAAGTTTATACATAATATGTGACAATTTATTGGATTCAGTGAGTAAGCTATTCCAAAACAAAATCATTTTTTGTTTCACAAGTCTCCAGCGGAAATCGTCCTAGTTCTCCATACACTAAAAAGTTTGGAGTACTATTACGAACTTTAAAAATACTTTTACAGAATTGGAGATGCACTCTCTCAATTGAATTTTTATTTTCGAAACACCAGATTTACGATGCATATAATAACACTGGTGCTACTAATGAGTCAAAAAGCTTCAACTGTAGATCTACTGGAATACTAATATTCTTAATCTTTTTATATAGGGCATACATCGATTTTTGTGCTTGTTCTAATAGTTTTTTTCTTGCGGTACAGAAGTTTCCATTATAATTAAAAACAATTCCCAGGTATGAATATGAATCTTGAATATCTATAATTTTGTCATAAATCTTAACACCATAATTGTTTTTAACTTTATTTTTACTAAAATTAACTATCTTGGTTTTACTTGTGTTTATCTTAAGCTTCCAAATGTCACAATATTCTTCAAAACATGTGAGCGCTCGCTGTAGTCCCTCTGCAGATTCAGATAGTAACACGGTGTCATCAGCATAAAGAATAATAAATAACTTTATATATACAAGTAACGATTCTTGACATAAATTTGAAATGTTCTCTAAACTATCTATATTGTTTTCTGTAAAAAAATCTTCTAAATCATTTAAGAAGAGAGAAAATAAAAATGGTTGAAGATTTTCTCCCTGTTTTACTCCCACATTACTGTTAAAAAACCCTGAATACTCTTTTCCCTGCTTAATACATGTCTTGATATTTTTATATATATTATGAATTACTGTAAATATTTTTCCTTTTATGTTTGATTTTGCAACTTTTGCCAAAGTCCCGCTCGCCATACCGTGTCAAATGCACTTTTAAAGTCTACAAATGTACAAAATAATTTTTTACCCATAGAGAAATAGATAGAAATCAAGGCATGTAATATAAAAATGTTATCAACAGTAGAAAAGCCTCTACGAAAACCTGCCTGAGACTTCGAAATTAACTCAATGTAATCTGAATAATTATTTAGTCTATTATTTAATACAGAAGAAAATGTTTTACTTAGACACGAGTTCAATGTAATACCTCTGTACATCTCAGGGTCCATTCTGGATCCTTTGTTTTTAAAAATGGTTACCATTATATCTGTATTCCAATGTTCTGGTATCCAGAATCCAATATAATATTAAAAAGTTTGATATAACTATGCATTAAAGTATCTAATGTGTTTTTAATATATTCATTTAATATTTCATCACTACCTGATGACTTGCCATTTTTCAAATTGCTAACAGCATCTTTTATTTCTTGTTCCGTTATAGGGCCATTTAAAAAGACTTCAATGTCATCTGACACATCATGGGAATCAAGATCAGGTTCTAATTCGTTTTCACATATGTCATTTTCATTTAGCCCTTTGAAATGGTCATATAACGTTTTCAGTGATATATCATCGGCATTATTTTTCTGTTTTCCATTAATACGGTTTAACGTTTTCCAAAGTTCTTTTGGATTTTTTTTCGACAAATTACGCAAGTCATTTGCTGCTTTATATTGGTAATCAGCGAATGTCTTATTTAATACGGTTTTGTATTCCTTGCTAGCTAATCTCATATGTTTTCTGTTTTCGGCGTTTTTTTTTTAAAAACTATATCTCTTACGCGTCTTGTGAATTTTTTTCTGCTTAAAGCACATTTTCGATTGAACCACGGTTTCGATTTGTCTTGTTTATAATATTTCTTACGGTTTTTGATATTGTCAAATATTTCTTTCGCCCCGTTGGTGAAATTATCCGTAATTTTTTTACCGCGTTATCAATATCTGTTTGTCTAATATTAGCACGTGAAGATAAATCATCTAAATCGGCCAATACATTTAAAAGTATACCATCATAATCACTGTGAATATAGTTTACATACTCAAATTTCTTTTCACAATTCCATTTTACAAATAATCGATCACGTGTGTCGTCATTTATAAGTTCATCGGTGCTTACTTGAGCCTCGCGGGATTGAAAGGAAAATTGTAGTAAAGAGTGACAATCAGAATATAACGGAATAAAGTCCTCCATTTTGAACTGTTTAATTAAGGGAAATAACTGTGATGATAATAATAAATAATCAACAACGCTTTTATCTTTACAGGTTTTTTCACCAATACCGTTATCGTCACCTACCCTAGAATTAGCAATATATATATATTTATTTTTTTTGCATAAGTTCAAGAGTTTGTGACCATAATTGTTTGGTTTACATACACATTTTATAACTCTTTGTAATGGGATATTATATTGAACTAGGTTTTGATAATCATACATGTATTCAAGTATATCAGAATCACTATCTAAGTCAAACATATTTACAATTGAATCATCAAGAACAATATAATCACTGAGTGTACCAGTTTTAGAATTAAAATCTCCTATTAATTTGAATTTAAACATATTTTATTCATAACTAAATGAAATGGATTGGATAGCAGGCAATAGCCTATATAAATCCTCTCCATAGAATCTCCTATTAATGCAACATTACTTTTATTTGTTTTTACTAAAGATAATAATTCATTTTCAACCTCATCATAAGCTTCCGCAGAAGAATACTTTGTATTTTCAGGTGGTATATATACACAACCAAATAAAGTGTTGACATCTGATACTAAAATTGTTTTAAATACTTTTACCCATTGAACAAACTAACTTTCAGTTATATGAAATTTCAAGTAATTTTCTAGACATGATTTATACAGAATCGCAATTCCACCTGATGCTTTTTTAAATTTTTGTACAGTTTTTTACCAAAAAATTATAATTCAATGGAAGTTCTAATTGGTCTAACTCAGTGAGTATTGTTTCTGTAAATACACAAATGTCATTTTGTTGTATAATATTTATAAAATCTGGACATAATAATCTACTTTTAAGTCCACAAACATTTAGGTAACAAAACTTTAAATCATGAAAAATATCTTTATTGTTTTTATTAATTGTCTTATTGATCAGCTGATTTGTAGTTCAACCTCTTGTACCGTACCCCTATTGTACGTGCGCCACATGATGCTGATTTACATGAGGGGTGTGTGTAGGAGGGGGAGAAGTATCTTCTGCCGTCTATATATAGCTTATCGTCTCTGAGCGTAGCTGTATGGTTCTTGCTTCAGGCATCCAGCATGATCGGTATCAATTGTTTTCGTCTTTCTGTAACTTCCATTGCGTATTGTTCATGGACCACAAATTGATTATTTTCTTTAAGTTTTTTTCTTGCCTGTTCCAAGACATTGTTTCTATCCTTTCTTCTTTCAAATTTGGCTATTATGTTTCTCGGTTTCTTATCTGGTCTTAGTTTAAGCCTGTGAACAACATGAAACTTTATGTCATCTTTAATTTCCAGCACTTCACTAATAAAACGTTTAACTTTTTCCTCTGTGTTCTTGGGTTCTCTGTAATTATCCATGTCTGGTATACCCTTAATTATTAGATTTTCTCTCAATGATCGTGTTTGAGATTCAATGCCTTTTTCTCTTAATTTCCAGTTTTCATCTTTGAGCCATCTATTTTCCTTTTCAATACCTTCGACTATACAGTTCAGAGTTTTGCTTAAGGCACATATCAGTTCTACCACCCTGCTGCTGGAGTTGATGTTTAATTTCAGAAATATCTTTATCAACTGTTTCACAATGTTTTTCTATTTTACTAAGTCTTTGGTTCAATTCATCCAAGATGTTGAGTTTTGCCAGTTTTTGATTCACACCGATCATAAAGCTATTAAGTCTTTCATCAATTATGTCGAGTATATTATTCTGTGGTGAGTGTTGAGGCAGTGTAAATGGAGGTGGTGGATTTGCTGGAGTTGGATGAGGACATTGCGGTTGGTATGGAGTAAGAGGAGTATATGGAGTAGTATGGTAATTATAGCCGTATAGAGTTTGGTTAGTTTCTGCGAAGGCACTACTCACTGTGTTGTCGTGTATATTATTAACGGCGGCCATGTCCTCATCTTGTTTACAAATTTTGTGTGTATTGCCTGCGGGTGAAGGTGTAGATGGCTCACTGTTTTTTTCTTTTTTTCTTTTTTGCCAATCAGGAATTCAATGCTTTTAATCCATTATCACCATGTATATAAACTAAATTACATCTTTGCAAGTTTTTGTACTTAAAATTTGTTCCGATGAACGTGTAACATTCATTTTATCACCACAGACTTTTTCACCTTTATGTCCTGCCCACCATCTTCAAAGTATAAAACAGATCTTAGTAGATCAATTTGTTCAAAATTGGAGAAGCCAAATTGCAAACTCTTCGAGAGGTAATATTTATTCCATCTTTAAACAAGATTTTTGTTTAGAACCCTACCTTTTACGCGTTGACCTACAACACCGAAATTGTATTACTAAGTTCAGAGTTAGTAACATGAAAATCCCAATAGAAACTGGTCGTTGGTACAATATTAATAAAAAGCACAGAATGTGTACAAAATGTTCAAAAAATTTAATTGGTGACGAATTTCACTATTTATTTATATGTTCCCATCCTGAAATTGTAAATCTTAGAGTTAGATATATACCGAACTACTATTTGAAAAACAGTAACCCAGAAAAAATGGCTGGCATGTTGTCTCTTTGTCATATTAAGTTTTTGACAAATGTATCACTTTTTCTAAAGGGTTTAAATAGATTGTTCTCATAAATGTCATCTCTGTCCTCTGTGTGTGTTTTTCCTATTTACTAATTTATAGTGTGTATTAAATATATTTATGTATGTTTGTATTTATGTATGTATATTTGTTTGCGTATGTTGCACTTGGTGCCCGAGTTGAATTAATAAAAATTTTGAATCGTTTAACTATGGATGTTTCTGACATCCAGTTTTGTTTACATATAAGATTTTGTAGAATCACCACTTCAAATACGTTCTCCTTGATCATCTATAATGTCATTAATGAATATAATTCCACTATTTATTCAAATTTCTAACATTAGTGATTTCCCTTTGTGTTTAATGAACTTACTTCCCCATATTATTTGTTTCCTGACTTGAAAATATTGTTTACGTTCCTTTATAGTTTTTTTTTATTACATATGATCCATGTTTTAATTAACTCTGTATAGAATGGAGAAACATATTTTTTACCACAAAAACAAAAAAAATTATCCATATTTGTTTTAAAAATCAAGAAATCCGGTCCAAATTTTTCAAAATAACTCAGTGGTATAATTTTCCATCTACTGATCATAGGAGTTGATGTTGTTAATCTTTTAAGCCAAGATGTCTGAATAGAGTTTAAATATTGATCAATGTCAATCATTTTCAACCCTCCCTTCGAATAATCTTTACATAAATCAGTACGTTTTATTCTATCTTTCTTTCCTCCCGATATAAAGTTGTATATCATGGTTTTAAACCTTTGGATACTCTTTAGGAATTGTACAGACTGAAGCTATATATGATATGTTTGGAAGGAGTAGGGATTTAACAACTGTTTTTTTTCCTAGTTTACTTAAATTTCTTGTATTCCAATTATTAATTATCTCTTTTGTTTTTTGTAATTGTTTTTCAATATTACTTTGTTGGCATTTTGATATGTCATGACCAAATGAACTCCTAAGCATTTAGCCATGTCTTTTGTCCAAGTAATATTCTCAAATTTTTCTTTACAGTGCTTTAGTCGACCTAGCTATAAACCTTATGTTTTACTTCGGTTAAGTTTTAGTCCTGATAAATTTCCAAATATTTCAATAATGTTTAGAGCAATAGAGATTTCATTTTTTGATTTTAAGAAAAGAGTTGTGTCATCTGCTAGTTGACTTATTTTTATGCTGTGATTTGATCCGTTTAATCCAATTTCAAAACCTCTAATCTGTTTTTCATTTCTTATACGATTAGCTAATATTTCTACTGCGGTAATACATATCAGAACACTAAGAGGGTATCCTTGTCTTATGCCTCTTTCTATGGTATATGGTTCCGAGATCCACCCATTATTACTGATACATCCTTTTATATTTGTGTAAAGTGTTTTAATCCAACTTAGAATTGACTCTTGGAATCCAAATCTTTCTAAGCTGAACATAAATTCCCATTCAATTGAATCAAAAGCTTTACTGAAATCTAGAAAAAGAATTGCACCTTCAAAATTAAAGTGTTCGGAATAAGCAATGATGTCTTGAATTTGTCTAATGTACCTGTTCTTTATGTAACCATTTTGATCATTTGAAATAATTTGTGGTAAAACTTTCTTGAATCTTCGAGCTAAGGCATAAGCAATTAGTTTTGTGTCAGTATTTAAAAGTGTAATTGGTATATAATTTGAGAGGGATAAGGGATAAAATATTTTGTATATTAAAGTTAGCATCCCCAGTTTTTGAGATTGAGTAAGTTCTTTCCGGTCATAATTGTAATTGAATACTGGAAAAATAAAATCTTTAAGGCTTTCCCAAAATTGTTTGTAAAATTCTACTCTTATGCCATCATAACCGGGTGATCGATTTAGACGCATTTTAAATATTGCATTGGTGCACTCTTCTATATTTAATTTTCTCTCACAGATCAAACTTTCTTTCATTCTTAATTTTTTTTATATTAATTTTTGTGTTATATATGTTTTTACTTCTTCAATATTAGGGTGTGTAGACTTGTATAGATCTTCATAATAAGATTTACTCAACTGTAGTATTTTTGTTTGTTGTCTAGTAATAACACCATTTTCATAAAAGTGAATTAATGGTTTTTTGTGTCTGTAGTTTTTTCTAATCCCAAGAAATATTTAGTATTCTTTTCACCTCATTCTACCCATTGAACTCTAGATCTTATTTGAGCCCCCCTTGCTTTTACAAAGTATAAATTTGCTAAGTTTTTTTCTATTTCATTAATTTGTTTTGTTTAAAACATTGTTTTCAAGATCTCCACATAAATTATCTTTTTTTTTTTTACATTTTAAGTGGCATTATCTGCCAAAATCGTACATATTTGTTACCCATAAAAACTATCAGATATGATTGATGCCTTAATAAAACGTGTTTCTGTAACTTATAAATGTTATGAAATGTACGTGCACCGGGGAAAAAACGTGCAACTGCTCGTGTTTTGAGATAGATCAAGAAATGGACGTCATCTTATTAATTATCGGCATTGTTTACGGAGTTTGCAGAATCGTCATTAAATCAGTACAACAATGCACTTATTTCTTATTTTCTCTGAATTTGCTTTTAGTCGGCGTTAATTACGGACAAAGAACCATGCAAGTTTGCAGTTAATAAGCGACAAAATACAAATTATTCGTTTTTACCTGTCACTAGTAAGGTCAGTTACATATGGAGAAAGCGAGTTCAAATTATTTGCTTGCAAGGCAATAATAAATCGATGGTAATTTTCGTTCTCAAAAGGCGAAAAGTGGTACGATAAGCTGTTTAATGTGAAATATTTACCTTTATTTCGTCATTTTAAAGCAATTTACCAATTTCCAAAACATATAATTTTTGGTCAAAATCGTAGTTAATGCCGCTTTAAGCTTTTTAGTTTTTGTTCCAGCACTTTAATTTCACTTTTTCTCTTTTGGCTTTCTGACTTACAAAAAATTATAGTTTTTTCTCTAACAATGTTTTTGAATACATCCCAGACACATCCTATATCTTTATATTGATTGATATTATTTTTGAAACGTGTTATTAGGTTTTCAATAAGGTTTTGATAATCAGTATTCTCTAAAATACTATTGTTCAATTTAATAGTTCCTGGCCCTCTATCATTTGAATTTGACAAAAGCTTTATTGAAATTGCTAGATGGTCAGTGTATTTAATTAATGCAGGTCTTATATCACATGAACTAATTAATGGGCTTATTTCAGGTTGTATAAGAAAAAATAAATCCTTACTAGCTTCTCTTTTATTGTGTTTTCTTTTCCATGTAAATTGTTTTAAATTTGGATGTTTGATTCGCCATATATCAAGTAATTTTAAATATTTGAAAAGCTGTTTTTGGCTTTTTACTTTATTTTTTTTAACAATTTTTTGTCCATAGATGAAAGTGTATCATTTAAGTCGCCTTCGATAATTAACATACCTAGACAGGTTTTTTTCTAACATATTTTTTAATTTTTTAAAGAATGAATTTCTTTCTTTGACATGATTGGGTGCATATATAATAACCAAAGTGTAATTTTTTTTTGTCTAATTCAATATTTAGTATCAAAATTCTGCCTTCTGAGTCTTGATGTGTATCAATAATTGAGTGTTTAACCTGTTTACTAATTAAAATTGAAACGCCCCTTGAGTTAGAGCTCCGAAGCTATGATAACAATCTGCATCACAATTTTGATTAATCTTATTTATATTTTCTTCAACAAAATGTGTTTCTTGACATTTCTGCTGCTTCATCCATACATTTACTCTGTTTATATTATTATCATATTGACCTAGACCTTGACAGTTTAAGCTACAAATATGCAGCTGATAATTGTTATTTAATGACATGATTCATAAGAAGGTCTAAGAATACACTTGTTTACTTTCCTTCATTGATAAAAGTGATAACATTAACTCCACCGTTATTGATATTAAAATTTGGCTTGTTGTTTGAATGTTGAAGATATTGACAATAAAATTTGTACGAACTTGACCTCAAATGAGATCTTTTCATTGGCTATAGTCGGCATTTAAACAGCTGATGTGTATAAAGAAAATATGTTGTAGGATGGGAAATTCTGTAGTTATGAATGAAGTTTATAGTAATTAGCCATGCCTCCAAGCAGTTAAACACATTCTTTTATTTATAGCTACATTATGAATGAAGTGGATAGTAATTAGCCTTGCCTCCAAGCTGTTAAATAAATTCTGTTATATATAGCTACACAAAAAATCAATAAACACACAGATCAACTTACATCAGTCAACGTGTTGGAATTAGCACGTAAAACAATACAATTTTATGTAATCAAGTTCGTACAAAAATATTATCAGCCTTAAAATGGGAGACCTAGACATTTCAAAGGTAGTGAATCAATTGTACGGTTCCAGCTTTGCTGTCACCACCGTACTACCTTTTAAATGTCAAGGTCTCCCATTTTAAGGCTGATAATATATAATATGCTGTCTTCTGTTTTTGTCAGAATATTATGGCAGTTTACATGGACATAATGAAAGATCGTGTAATCATTACGAATTTTTACTACAAAACATATATATTTTACCTACTGAAGACACATATTTGACCGTATCAATGGCATATTGTAAAATAAAGACACTATATTGTTTAAAGTTAACACACTAATAATACAACCAATCATATTATGACATATATGTACATTTATTTTGTTGATATTACTCTTTTGACGGTTGTGAAAGACATATATTATATTGCTTGAACAAATTAAAACTTTAGAGAATTCTACAAACCATATTATATTTAGGTGTCAAACCACTAATTCACGAATCAGAGCTTAGAACAGTAGTCCCTTTTCAAGAAAAAAATCCTTTCACTTTGTAGTATTGTGAAAACTACTGAATGGAATGGACTAATTAAATTCGATAATTGAAGTTTAAATAGGGATTATTTTGAGCCCAAATTTGATGGACATAGTTGTATTTTAGTACCTCTATGGAGGATTTGATGCATGACTTATAAATACTGAATTTCTGGGGATGACCGAGCTATTTTTAAAGTAGGTGTTTTCCGCAGTATGGCATTTCACTGCAAGATTTTAAACATGCCATAATATTTTGACAGAACGTAGAGGAATCAAGTACGTTTCAGAAAACATATGGTCTTGGAAAGGTCAAACTTAAGATAAAATGGCCAGGTAGGCTCGAAAAAAATACAAATTTAGTAGAAAACCGTAAAGAAATTAATTAGTGGTTTGACGCCTTTATGTTATGTTTTGAGGACACACATTTCGACCTATTAAGTGGCATATTGTAAAACAAAGACATGCTATTATTTTTACATAGAATATACACAAAATGTATATAGATAAATCTCTTGAGAATGCTTTATACTATATTAATGTAAATTGACAATATAACATTCTAAAAAAGAAACCAACTAATTGAAAATAACATAACATGTATTCTAATATGACGTCTATAAAACGACACACACGATATTACTCAATATCTCTATATTTAGCGCAAGTGCGGTACACAACAAATCTGGCTGTTCCATGTGACTCCCACTGTGAAATTTTGTGAGTGAGCTGCCGGAGTTTATACATACATAATTTCCTTAAAACACAGTGTTTATTCCTTATAATTCTTATTCTTGGACATCGTGTTTGTTTTCGACGCTAAATACTATTAAAGAAATACCCAAGGAGAGCCTTATACAATACACATACGATTGTAAACTGAAAAAAATCCGCAAAATGTTATTGACGACCTTGGAACATAATCAACATGGCGTCATATGAAGACTTCCAGTTTGAAACGTAAAGATTAGACGTTATTTGGCTTCGTGTACGCTTCAAGTTTGATACAATTTAAATAAAATAAGTTTTCAAGGTAAGCTTTTTAAAATATTGTTTTATTGTTTTAAAATATCTCGTTCAAAAACAAATAATTCAAAATTTCCGAAGGAGGTAAATGGAACAGCCACCAAATGCCGTGTGCATACAGTTCACGAAAGGTTAAAAATTACCGTATTTATCCTATTAGAATTGAAATAATTCATAGCAGGCATAGAGTTGTGCAAATTTACCCATGGGCTGGGCCTTTATATTCTTAGATTTTACCCTTCGCTATCGCTCAGGGTAAAATTAGAATATAAAGCCCCAGCCCATGTGTAAATTTGCACAACTCTATGCCTGCCATGAATTACTTCTTAAATATATTGTCGCCAACATAATTTAATATATAGATATCTTCATAACAATTATCTGTTTTCACATGGTTATGCATGCCTAGTATCATGTCACCCTATGTATTTTCAATATTTGAAAAAGTTACATTTTTTTGTAGCATAAATTCTTTTATTATTTTTATTTTTTGTTAGTTTTTTAGCTCACCTGGCCAAAGGCCATGTGAGCTTTTGTCATCACTTGGCGTCCGTCCGTCGTACGTCGTAAACTTTCACATTTAAATCTTCTCCTCTGAAACCCCTGAACCAAATTAAACCAAACCTGGCAGGGATGGTCCTTGGCTGGGTTCCTTTCAAAATTGTATCCGACAGATCCGCCCTCCATTCAAGATGGCTGTAGTTACTAAAAATAGAAATTTCTGCAATTGTCCATTGCTGCTTTAGTATCAGTCAAAATGAGCTCAAATTTTAACTGCAGCTACGTGGCAAGGAGTAGTTTAACATAAATTCCTGGTTTTTATGTGAAATTTTTCTTTCAGCCGATTTATACCGATTATGCAAATTAAGCATATTTTGATAAAAGATCATATTTACCTCTTCTCCTCTGAAACCGCTGATCCAAATTAAACCAAGCCTAGCAGGGATGGTCCCTGGATGGGTCCCTTTCAAAATTGTGTCCAACAGCCCCGCCCTCCATTCAAGATGGCTGCTGTTACTAAAAATAGAACTTTCTTCAATTGTCCATTGCTACTTTAGTATGAGTCAAAATTAGCTCAAATTTAACTGCAGCTACATGGCAATGAGTAGTTTTAACATATATTCCGGGTTTTTCTGTGAAATTTTTCTTTCAGCCGATTTATACCGATTATGTAAATTAGGCATATTTTGTTTCCTCTAAAACCGCTGAACCAAATTAAACCAAACCTGGCAGGGATTGTCCTTGGGAGGGTCCCTTTCACTATTATGTCCGACAGTCCCGCCCTCCATTCAAGATGGCTGCTGTTACTAAAAATAGGCATTTCTTCAATTGTCCATTGCTGCTTTATTATAAATCAAAATGAGCTTAAATTTTAACTGCAGCTACATGACAATGAGTAATTTAACGTATATGCCTGGTTTTTCTGTGAGCTTTTTTCAGCCAGTTTATTCCATTTAGAAATATTATGAGATATAAATCATATCAAAATCTTTTGCTCAGAAATTTGAGTTGAAATGATCTTTGGGTGGCCCACTTTCAAAATTATGTGTAACACCCCCATTTTCCATAAACTTTAGATGTCCAATTGAAAACCAGGTGAGCGATTACAGGCTCCGGAGAGCATCTAGTTTAATTTTATATGAAATAGTTAAAATAAAAAACATGAACAAATTTATAAAGTATATGAAATTTTTCCTCATTTTGGATTGTTCTAATTTTTACATTAAGATCCATTTGACCTCGACTTTTTTTCTCTCGTTTTGTCTATCATGCACTATGTCGGATGGTGTAGGCGGTGTACGTTGCATGTTTGATGTTTTTTTCTCACTTTTTCCATCTGACTATTGTTGGGAGTGTTTGAAATGTCTTCTTGACCACCAAAGAAACTAGATATTTGTGGTTGTGTACCTTCAGAGTTATCCTTCTGTCTAACCGCTTTTCTTTTTTTTCTGCTACCAGCCTTATTTTGGAGTTTTTACACCATGTTGGGGGGTTGTTTGGTTAATGTCATTATTTTCTGGTTTTGAGTTGGAAATTGTTGGAGGAGCAACATCAACCTGCTGGGAGAATGATTGTGTTGATTCATGCACACTATTTGATTGTGTTGATTCATGTACAACACTTTATGTTTGAGCATCACATTATCAACACTACATTTGTACAAGATTCTTCATCAGAAGAATCTGATTGATCAGAATCACTAGATAATGATTATGTACATTCATTTCGTTTGTATCCATCTTTATCACAGGTTATAGAGCACCAATCATTCATGCATGCTGACTGTTTGTTTCCCATCTGTAAACATTTATTGCATCTTAAGTCCTGATTTGGAAGGATATTGCTTGATATTGTAGACCTAGAAATTAACTTATGCCTATTGCTTGTTAATGGTAGACTTTAAATTTACTGATACATATTGCTTGTTAATTGTGGACCTAGAAATTAAATGATACCTATTGCTTGTTAATTGTAGAGGTTTAAATTAACTGATACATATTGCTTGTTAATTGTAGACCTCGAAATTAAATGATACCTATTGCTTGTTCATTGTAGAGGTTTAATGTAAATGATACATATTGCTTTTTCATTGTAGAGGTTTAAATTAACTAATGTATATTGCTGTTAATTGTAGAGGTTTAAGTTAACTAATTCATAATGCTTGTTAACTGTAGAGGTTTAAATTAACTAATTTATATTGCTTGTTAACTGTAGATTTTTAAATTAACTAATTTATATTGCTTGTTAATTGCTTACTAATGGTATAATTGCATTGTAAGCATAGAAATAAACTATAATGCAATTATTAGTCAGCAAATTTTTTTTGTGTGGCTAATCCTCGATTGACATGGAGTAACTAAAGGTTCAAGCGCGGATGAGCCGGCATATTGATTTTTTGAAATTCAACATGTCAAATAAAACGATATGATAGATAATAAAGACATCCAATGTTTACGTTCTACACTGAAAAGTTTCATTTGACGTAACGAGATTTTATTACGTTTATGTGCCGACGAAACATACAACATTTTTTTACATTTAATTTTTCCTTCAATTTTTAAACCATTTCTGAAGTCCAACTATAGCTGTTTTTGTCCTGCACTAGAATAGAAATAAATGTGTTGTATTTGAGTAGTTACAGGCATCAATTGGGAATTTGACGGTTTCAGATATCCCTTTAGCTGGGTCCATGTACGCACCGCAAGTACAACTGCATTTTCAAATTCCAAATTGACGCCGGCAACTACCGGTATTCAAATTGTTTCCAAGATTAACTCATGCGCATTACTTGTTGATTGTAGATGTAGAATTTGTTTTATGATTATTGCTGGCTAATTGTATGTGTAGAAACCAACCGCTTGTATATTTATCATTTTGCATCTAGTGTTGGTAATTGTGTTGTGATTTTTGTTTTGTTTGTCTTCGTCTTGTGAACCCAATGTTGCCAGTTTTTGTGGTTTGTCCATTTTGTTTCTTTTATGTTTATTAAGTCATTGTGTCTCTTATCATCAAAGGTTTGGTTTTCAGATGTTCCTGACAAAGATAAAGATGAAGAGAATAATACAGTAACAGAGAATAATACAAGAACAAAAGTTATTATAGCAATGTATGTAATTTTATATTTCATAAAGTGAAGGAACGACAACAAATAGAGAAATGTAGAGTTTTGTTTACGCAGAGTTTCGGGATACCTTTTTTCATTTGAATAAATAGCCATGTTAATGAAGCCAACGTTTATGAAATATAGACAATATAGGTCAATAATGAAATTAGGTTAAGCGATGTCAATAATTCATTGAAAGTGCTTAGTAATATTGGCATGTGAAACAAAATCCCAAGAATTTGCGAGTAAACATTTTACTTTGACATTTAAATTGTTCAGAAGTAAAATAGTGTGAAAATGTTTTTAATAAATTCATAAACGAGGGTGAATTATGAAATGTAAAGTTTTGTTAACCTGATATAATCGCAAAGGATCATTCGAATTATTTTCATTTCTTGGCTGGCTTGATTATCTTCATTACTGAAACCACTTTTCTGACATAAATTAATGTTGACATGAATATTCATTGGATGGACAATATTTGGTGTTGATCGGAAGTCCAAGATAACAAACACTGCATTGGACTCTATGGGGGACATATGTCTTATTAGAAACTACAAAGCAGAAAAGACCCAAACGACACTTAGATGATATCTGTGTGGTCTGGTATATTCTTTTTAGCTTTTTATTGGAGGTGTGGATTAGAAATCTAAGATTGCGTCCACTGCAGAACATAGTTGAACATAGAAAATGGTAGAATTGTGTTCTTGCTCAATACAAGAATGAAACATCCTAATAACACATATATGGTTATTAGATAGTTCTTTACATATTTGGACTTAGTTAATGATACATTAATATTCTCTGTAAGATCTTTAAACCAATTTGGCACCAATTTCCGATTACAAACTTTGAAGCAATGTGAATTGGATTGTTCTCTACTTAGATACTGGTCTGAGAAGAAAGATAGCTGCAAAGGTATCATTATAATATCTGTGTAGTATATTAGGCTATTTTACATGTAAATCAATTCACATTTAAATCTCTTAAACGCCTCTGATGTCAATTCTTCTATCTGAATAAAATGTTCCAAGCAACAATGTATTTTGATTTGAAAATGTTCCCTCTCTTTGGCCATCTAACAGATACACATGTTAAGAATGATAGTTCTTGCTTTAGTTGGCATACTGTTTATGTTAAACTGGCTTACATTACTAGTGTTGGGTGCCACTAGTAGAGCAGGAACTGTTTAACCCTTCGATGCACCTGAGTTCACCTCCGATTTTTAGTTTTTGTTTCTCAGTCTTGAGTTTTCTCTGTAGTTTTGTAAATCATTGTTAGTCCTATTGTCCCTTTTCTTTTGCCCATTGTATTGTCTTTCCTTCTTCGACTTACTGCTTACCCCTTTGTTTTTACTTTTAAAAGAAAAACTAATACATTCATTATTTGACCTTATTTTGATTATTAAATGTGATATTGCTTGAATATCATAAAATAAACATTTGTTATTCCTAGTCCACGTCTAATCATGCTCCGATTAGTCTGGTGGTGGCAGGCCGTTTTATGGAATGGAGAAACTGGAGTAGCAGGAGAAATCCTCTGACGTTCTTAAATTAATTGACAGGAATATGTTTGACGATGCCAACGGAGTAATCAGAAGCTGTTCGTTGCATAAAGTTGTATCCTTTGTACACCTTTCTATGGATGGGAATTGGGCTAATCCATTTCCCAACTCTACGTTAAAAAAGGGATTCAAATAATTAATTCGACTATATTTCATAACATAGGATATCTTGTTTTAGGAAAGATCACGTCTTATTTTATTTAAAAAAAAACTTTCAGATTCTGATAAAAAAAAACTCTCTGAAAAAGATAAAATCATCATAAAATATGTTTGATGGTACCAAAGGGCTATTCAGAAGCCATAACTCGGAAAAAGACAAACAATACAATACACTATTTGTTATGGTCGGAGGACGTGCTTTGCAACAGAAAGTTAGTATTCTTATTTGTAATGTCTGTGTTGCTCTCCTCGCTGACATGTTTTATTCCTATGAAACATACTTCATGCAGGAGTTTGTTAAAGAAAACATGTAAGCAGCTAGCCTGCTCTTTTGATTTCATGGCCTGCTATATAGATGATATGCTATCAATGACAAAATGGCGACTATGATGATCGCATCAACCCCATTAAACTTGGAAAATGTTGCCACAGTAAGGTTTTCTTGTTCATGTTGTTCAATTACATGTTTTCACGTTTTTAGTTCCGTGTTGTGATGTTCGCTGCAATTTTCGCGGAAATATGATGTTAGATTAGTCTTGACTCCCATTTGTTTTGTAGGGGTTCATGTTTTATTTATGTTATTTGTATTTATTTACGTATGCTGGTGTTCAACACGATTTCTATATAAGATTATAGTCCTGTCATTTAACAGTAACACAACGGGTGCCACTAGTGGAGCAGGAACTTCTTTCATATCTGGAGTTTTCAGTGGGCTTTGGGTTGCCCAAACCTTAGTTTTCTGTGTAGTATTTCGTCTACCATTGTTTTGTCTATCTTCTTACTTTTTGTCATATTGTCAGTCCTTCTTCGATTATGGCATCTAATTACCCCTTTTGGTATCTTCAAACTCTTTTTAATCTGTACATGTAATAATTATCTAAATATCTATTAATATTTTGTCTAAATACCCTATATTTCAGTGTTGGGTGTATTATTGGTGCAGTGGGATTGATTATCATAGGAATAATTGTTTATTGTGTGCGTAAGTAGAATAAATCAGAGTCTATGTTCCTTACTTATTTATGAAGTTACATCAATTAACGCCGTGCATACAATGTTATGAAAAATCCAGGGGTTTACAAGGGTTCTAAAGATATAGATATAACTATTATATGACCTAACTGTTTCTATGTTGGCAATATTCGAGAGAGAGAAAAATATCAACTGCTCAGCTGATTGAAAAAAAAACACTTTTCTGAATGATTTGATATTGTAATAAATTAATTGTTCTCATTATATGACAGTTAAGCTTCCTATCTCTATGGTTTTACCATGATATTTGTTTTGTTTCGTTATTTTTTCCCTTCCATTTATTTTGTTTGGTTGTTTGCTTTTATGGTGTTTGATGACACCTTCAACAATATTTCAGTTACATCGTGGCGGTCAGTTTTATTGGTGGAGGAAATCGGAGGACCCGAACAAAACCACCGACCTGTCGCGAGTCACTGACAAACTTCATCACTTAATGTTGTACACCTCGCCCTGAGTGGGAGTCGAACCCACAATATCGGTGGTGATAGGCACCAATTGCATGGGTAGTTGTAAATCCAACTACCATGCGATCACGGCCATGACTGTCCCTCTTCCATTTATTAATTTCATCTTTACTTAAGATGTTTTGCTAGAGTTTAGTTTCAGATTTCTTTTCCTTTTCAAGAAATGAACTGTGGTATTTGCTATAATGTTTGTTTCAATGGAATTTAAAATGATACTGATGTTTTTCGCTATGCAATAAAGTGCCCAATAAAGACCAATGGAATTAGAACAGTTTCTTTCGTTTATGGTCACCCAACAAAATATGGTATCAGGTCATGTCATGTAACCTCTCATTTATCTTCTACCGTCCAATTATATGCAATTTATATTGCCCAATCAGACAATAGCTCTCAGCGTGTGCTCCATTTTGCAGTAAACGAAGCGATAATATAACCTACTATTTTTAAAAACGATCTAGATTACTTAATTTCAGTTTGGTGACAACATGTCAATAGACAAATCTACAAAGCATCGCTACGTTTTGTTCATTGGAATTTAAGTTCCCAATATTTGGGAGGCAAGTCTCTGATTGGTTGGTTGGAGATATTATCCCTGATATGATCCCTTTCGGAATTTAATGGTATTGCCAATGAAAATATACCCCAAAACATCTAATTTTTATTAGAGTGCTTTAGAATGTAAAGATTGCTCGTCCGGAATAAAGATAAACATTTCGTAATCTTATTAACATTTACATTTTCAATAATTAAAAAGAAAAGACAGACACAAGGAGGTATTTATCCATATTAGGGTTTTGGGTTATATTGTAAAAGTATTTATTTGAAATAATGAAATATAATACAAATATGATCATATTGCTTCTCCTAACCATGGCTAAACAATATGAACAGAGTATTAAGTAAATAAAGGTTAGAGAAAACCGAAGGGGCAATCGTGAATGGACCATCCAGAAAACTGACAACACTAGGTACACAAGACACATGACGATGACAAACAAGAGGAAAAACACAACACAATATGCGTTGAACACTACTATGCCTAAACAAACATAAATAATGTAAATTAGACATGAACCCTCCTACAAACAACTGGAGGTAAATACGAACCGAACATCACAACACGGAGCTAAGAAAGTCAAGACATATAATAGGAGAACACAAAAAAAATAAAAATATTTAAAAAAAACAAACAAAAAAAACAAGGACCCCGTCATTAAAGCTATAGTAACTATTGATATGTCTACTTCTCCTGTGAAAGGCACCTCAAACATTTAGTATTTCTTGAAATCCTATGAAATATATACATTTTAATGAAACTCTCATAAACTGCTGAATAAATTATGCCAGACATTAAATGAGTAATAATTCAACTGTGTTTTTGAAAGTGTTATTTTTTTTTAATTTAATTAGGAATCGTCTTCTATCATATATCATTATTCGATGGACTTGGACATTAGAAAATAACATTTTAATCACAAACCTCAATTTTAGATTAAAATGTTTTTGACACTCAAAATTGGTTGCAGTGTTCATGAATTTAAATTACATTTAAACTTGCTTGATATTTGTGCAAGCTATTCCTGCTTAATAACAATTGAACAGGGTGTACAAGAATGGCTATTTAACAATTACATATCCAAGTTAATGCGATGTGTATATGAAATTCAAAATGTCAACCTCGTATGACTTACTGTAATTGTATTCTAAATAATATTATGATTGATGCGTTTATTTATATTCTCCGTGTCCACCACATAATTCATGTCCATACAACACATGAACTCTTGGGATATGTGGGAGGTGGTGTTACCCCTCGAGTGTGTTATTTTGTGTTATTGTACCATTACTATCTTTCTACCCAGATCCTTCATTTTCTCTAAACCATTATTGACTAAGAAATTTTGGTGATTTGATTTGATTTTTGGTGTTTTAACGCCACTTTCAACAATATTTCAGCTATATCATGGCGACCAGTTTTAGTGGTGGAGGAAGCCGGAGTACCCGGAGAGAACCACCGGCCATGGGCAAGCAACTGGTAAACTTTATCACTTGCGGTTGCGAGTCGAGTGCACCCTTTTTTGTAATTTACAAAGCCGGGTGCGAACCCACGCCTTATTGGTGATAGGCTTGTATGAGTTGTTAGATCCAGCGACCTAACTCATTGAGCCACCCGGGTCCCTAAGAAGATTTTTAAAATTTCGATCAATCAGAACACATTATGTCAACAGACAAATCGACAAAGCATCGACTATATTTTTTTCATTGGATTTTAAGACCTCAACATTTGGGAGGCAAGTCACTGATTGGTTGGTTGGAAATAGTACCCCTAATATGATCCCTTTTGGAATGTTATGGTATTGTAAATAACAATACACCCCCAAAACAGTTAATTGTTATTATAGTGCTTTAGAATGTAAATATTGCTGGTCCAAATAAAGGTAAGCATGTCGTAGTATTATTAACTTTTACATTTTCAGGAAGGAAAAAAAGAGAGGAACCACCAGGTATTTATCCATATTAGGATTTAGGGTTAGATAGTAAAAGTATTTATTTGAAATAATGTAATATACTACAAATATGATCATATTGCTTCTCCTAACCATGGCTAAACAATATGAACAGAGCATAAGTAAATAAACGTTAGAGTAAACTGAAGGGGCAATCAAGAATGGACCATCCAGAGAAACTGACAACACTAGGTACACAAGACACATGACGATGACAAACAAAACAAAAACACAACACAATATGTGTTGGACACTACTATGTCTAAACAAACATAATTAATGTAAATTAGACATGAACCCTCCTACAAACAACTGGAGGTAAATACGAGCCGAACATCGTTATTATGCGGAAATCATAACGGGCATCACAACACGGAGTGAAGAAAGTCAAGACATATAATAGGAGAACACAAAAAATTAAACACATGAGGAACAAGGACCCCGTCATTAAAGCTATAGTAACTATTGATATATCTACTTATCCTGTGAAAGGCACCTCAAACATTTAGTATTTCTTGAAATCCTATGAAATATATACATTTTAATGAAACTCTCATAAACTGCTGAATAAATTATTCCAGACATTACAAGAGTAATA
>MJUT01008648.1:36398-63466 GCA_002080005.1 Gigantidas platifrons
ACACAAGAAAAGTTTTATTTCCCTTGCAATAAATCACAAAATTATACAAAGATCAGAGAGAAAATTTCAAAGCAATTTGTGTTTGAGAGCGAAAATTTCAGTGATATTGGTCAAGAAATAACGTCTGTATAATTGTTTAAAAATTGTGGTTTTTCATGAAGTACCGGTATATAGGAAAAATAGGAAGTGATGAATAATTATGTCCACTTACTGTGCATTGTAGCAAAGAATTTGACAGGAGAAAAAGACTACCCTTTATTATGTTTAATATCAAGCTTTTGTTTATACAGAAAAAGTTGTGTTAATATTTTGATCAATGTTACAATAAATTTTAAAGGATTTTTACTCTTTGATATATGTCATCGTTTCAGCTCCTAGAAATATAAAGGTTAACGTGTTGTCACCCAATAGAATAGAAGTGTCATGGCTACCACCAACAGATTCTGCCAACATAACAAGTTATAATATTTACTTTAACGACTCGTCAGTTATGGAGCACCCAGATAACAATTATATACTAGAGGGTCTCATTCCTGATACGGTTTATCACATTCAGGTGTCTGCTATTACCAATGGTAGAGGAGGGGAGAAATCACCAATGATTGAAGTAAAAACATCACCCCTTGGTAAGTGCAAACAATATGTTGCTGGAGTGGTAAAATATCCATTCTGCAAACAGACAAAATTGGTTGTACAATGTAGTAAAGTAAAACATTGTTATTGTGCCACTATCTCTAAGTTCAAAAGAATTGCTGTGTTATAGCTTATTTGACGATAGATCGAGTCAAGTAAAAACCAGAAGTGAATGTCCACTGTTGATAAAAAAAAAACAGATTATGATGAAGAATATTGTCATTTACATATTTGATTCAATTTGAAAACATTTTTAGAGAAAGTGAATGTAAGGAACACAATTGAACATTTTAACCATATGAACAAGAAATGTTCCATCCCAGTGTGAACGACTTTTTTGTGTCTATTTTGGTGAGTCTCATGATCATCTTCTGTATTTCTTGAAATCCTATTGAAATATACATGTACACATTTTAATGAAACTCTCATAAACTGCTTCTTCTCTGAAACCGCTTGGCCAAATCAACCGAAACTTGGTATGGAAGGTCCTCTGTAAAGATTGCTCATTTCATCCCGATCCGTTAACAAACATGGCCACCACAGGCAACTCTTATTTCTGATTGGTCAATGTCTAAAAATCTTCTCCTCTGAAACCGCTTTGACATATTATCCGAAATTTGGTAGGAAGCATCTATGGAAGGTCTTCTATAAAGATTGCTCATTTCATCCTGATCCGTGAACAAACATGGCCACCACAGGCAACTCTTGTTTCTGATTGGCTGATTTTAAAATTCTTCTCCTCTGAAACCGTTTGGCCAAATGAACCGAAACTTGGTAGGAAGCATGTATGGGTGGTCCTCTATAAAGATTGCTCATTTCGTCCCAATCCATTAACAAACATGGCCGCCACATGTAATTCTTGTTTCTGATTGGTCAATGTCTAAAAATCTTCTCCTCTGAAACCGCTTTGACATATTATCCGAAATTTGGTAGGAAGCATCTATGGAAGGTCTTCTATAAAGATTGCTCATTTCATCCTGATCCGTTAACAAACATGGCCGCCACATGTAATTCTTGTTTCTGATTGGTCAATGTCTAAAAATCTTCTCCTCTGAAACCGTATTGACATATTATCCGAAATTTGGTAGGAAGCATCTATGGAAGGTCTTCTATAAAGATTGCTCATTTCATCCTGATCCGTTAACAAACATGGCCACCACAGGCAACTCTTGTTTCTGATTGGCTGATTTTTAAAATTCTTCTCCTCTGAAACCCTTTGGCCAAATGAACCGAAACTTGGTAGGAAGCATGTATGGGTGGTCTTCTATAAAGATTGCTCATTTCGTCCCGATCCATTAACAAACATGGCCGCCACATGCAATTCTTGTTTCTGATCGGTCAATGTCTAAAAATCTTCTCCTCTGAAACCACTTTGACATATTATCCGAAATTTGGTAGGAAGCATCTATGGAAGGTCTTCTATAAAGATTGCTCATTTCATCCTGATCTGTTAACAAACATGGCCACCACAGGCAACTCTTGTTTCTGATTGGCTGATTTTAAAATTCTTCTCCTCTGAAACCATTTGGCCAAATGAACCGAAACTTGGTAGGAAGCATCTATGGGTGGTCCTCTATAAAGAGTGCTCATTTCGTCCCGATCCATTAACAAACATGGCCGCCATATGCAATTCTTGTTTCTGATTGGTCAATGTCTAAAAATCTTCTCCTCTGAAACCGCTTTGACATATTATCCGAAATTTGGTAGGAAGCATCTATGGAAGGTCTTCTATAAAGATTGCTCATTTCGTCCTGATCCGTTAACAAACATGGCCACCACAAGCAATTGTTGTTTCTGATTGGTTGATTTCTAAAAATCTTTTCCTGTGAAACTGCTTTGCCAAATGAACTGAAACTTGGTAGGATGCATCAGTGTGCGGTCCTCTATTAAGATTGCTCATTTCGCCCTGAACCATTAACATATATGGCCGCCACAGGCAATTCTTGTTTCAGATTGGTCGATTTCTAAAAATCTTCTACTCTGAAACAACTTGGCCAAATGGACCGAAACGTGGTAGGAAGCATCTATGGAAGGACCTCTATAGGAATTGCTCATTCCGTTTTGATCCATTAACAAACATGGCTGCCTTAGGCAATTCTTGTTTCTGATTGGTCGATTTCTAAAACAGCTTTTCCTCTGAAACCGCTTTGTCAAATGATATGAAACTTGGTAGGAATGATCTATGGATGGTCCTCCATAGAGATTGCTCATATCGTTTTGATTCATTAATAAACATGGCCACCACAGGCAATTCTTGTTTCAGATTTGTCGATTTCTAAAAATCTTCTTCTCTGAAACTGCTTTGCCAAATGAACTGAAATTTGGAGGGAAACACCTATTGAAGGTTCTGTATTAAGTTTCCTCAAAGCAGAATGAAAGGTGAGCGACACAGGCTCAGCCCACTGAGCCTCTAGTTGAAAGTGTTATTTTTTTTCATTTAATTAGGAATTATCTTTTATCATATATCATTATTCGATGAACTTGGACATTAGAAAAAAAAATTAATCACAAACCTCAATTTTTGATTAAAATGTTCTTGACACTCAAAATTGGTTGCAGTGTTTATGAATTTAAATTACACTTAAACTTTCTTGATATTTGTGCAAGGTATTCCTGCTTAGTAACAATTTAACAGGGTGTACAAGAATATCCATTAAGCGATCATATGTCCAAATTAATGTTATGTGTACATGAAATTCAAAATGTCAACCTCGTATGACTTACTGTAATTGTATTCTAGATAATATTATGAGTGGTGCATTTATTTATATTGTCCGTGTCCACCACATGTTCCATGTCCATACAACACATGGACTCTTGGGATATGTGGAAGGTGGTGTTACCCCTCAAGTGTGATATTTTGTGTTGTACCGTTATTATCTTTCTACTCAGAGCGTTCATTTTCTCTAAACCATTGACTAAGAAAGTTTGTGTATATTATGGTAGTGTCAAGCAAAAATGCTCCTTGGATGATTTTCGTTCAATTTGGAATTTCAATATGACACTAGAGCCAATTATTACTGATGAAATTTCAAATTTGAGAAACCAGATATTGATGACAAGTCCCTTATTATATAATCCTATGAAAAGATTGTGTCAATCAGAAATCCAATGAAGCCAAAATTACATGACAGTTTAAAAACCCTGCTGGAAAATGAATTTAAAGAAAAAACATTCTACAAACTCGATTGAACCCAAACTGTACATGAATAATCACAAATGTTCATTTGAAAGCTTTTTATTTTTAGCTTAACTGTCCAATGAATGATGATTTAACTTATAGTAATTTCACGTTACACTTAATAGATGATGCCCTTCTATCTCTTTGAACTAAAAATATACAGCTATGTCATATTCATACATTGACCTACACCTTGAACTGTGAGGTCCGGCCAATTTCCCCGTTGTGAATTTTCCATTTATATGTAGCAACATTTCAGCACCACATACATATGGAGTATGCTATTCCAAACTTCTGGTTCCTATCGGGATTTCCGTGATAGAGGATTGCTGCTTACAAATAAGTACTGAACCAAATGTTCCTGGTGGTTAGGTTGAAATGACCACTTCGAAAGTTTTACGGTCGTCATCATAACCGGAATATCTGTATTATGAATGACCATGAATAAATATGTATAGTTTGTCTCTTAGTTTCCTCATTCTTGACTTAAAATCAGATTCATAGCAAGAGTTACAATATTGGACCAGGAACAGGTCCCCTTCCAGTTCACCCCCGGTGTGGTGATCGCGATATCCAGTCTTTAGTTTTCTGAGTAGTGTTGTGTTTTGTCGGCCATTGTTTGTAATTATCGTTTTTGTCCTTTTTCTTTTTGCAATTGTATTGTTTTTTCCTTTCATTAATGGCTTCTGATTACCCCTTTGATATCTTCAAACTTTTCTTTGCTTAGAAATCAGCCACGGAAAAAGGAGGGTCTAAGGTGCCAAAAAGGGTTTGTTTTGTTTATGTATTTGGATGTTTATTTTTCATACAATTTTGATGAATGTTTTCTTCTTTATATTCCTCATTAAAGCCTCTGAATGTAATATGCAAATGATTTTGTCTGGCTGTTACTGTTCCCAAGATACAAGGGGAAGTTGGAAGTCAAACTTTCCAAAAAGTCCCATTTTTGTCAGTGGATTCTTTGTATAATTTTCTGTCTTGTATTTAAACAGATCTGATCTAGTTCATATTGTTTGCGAGATAAAGGAGGTCAGAGGAACAAAAGGATCACCATAAATGCATGCAGATCTGCCTGTAGCTCTTACTGTTTAAAAGATATGAAGTTCCAAAAGGGACAAAATCAAACGTCCGAGCTTTTAAAGTTCTATTTCATTTATTAATGTTTTCAAATAATATGTCGACTGGATTGAACACAAACTGAATGAATAACCTGTTGAGCGATACAGGATCAGGTGAACCTCTGGTTAAACATGTATGTCGTATTCAACTAATTTCTTAATTAACGATGAATCTTGATAAACGTTAGATATATTCGGAGAATCAACAAGGTAAAATCTATATAGGTCAAATCCAAACTGATTGCTTCTGTCAAGTAAATATTTTGAATCGACAGACCAATCCTAATTTTAAATAGATTGAATCCTCCTACAGTAAAAACAACAAAGCATTAGGAAAACTGACCATCCAATATACACATTATATATATTATATACACACTATACACAGTATCAAGTTAAAGCGAATCTGCTGATGTACTTTATTGTGGGTTTATGTTTGTTAGACATTGAAATGTTTAGCTACATATTTTAGCTCACATGACCAATGGCTATGTGTCCCTTTTTCAATCATCAGCCATCCTTAGCTTATCACATTTTAGTCTTCGACTTGGGAAACCATTAGGCCAAATTAATTATACCGTTCGAGATCCCTCCACCTTTCATCCAAATGACCAGCGTAACTTAAATTAGAAAGGAACATGGCCATTTTACACTAATGTTTTCATTGATTTAAAATTGCAACTACGTCGATTGTGTAGTGGTCGATGGAGTCAAACCAAAGACTATGAAATTGGTATTTGTTGTTTCTCCGCTAAGCAGGCAGCATTAAAGAGAAAGAGTCAGGATAATGTGTCCGAGTATAGCGACATGTCTATCTGATTCCTGTTTCTTCAGTGAGCTAGCACTATTAAAATCCAACTAAGCCTGTTGGTCTAGTACAAAGCTGACCTCTAATAGGTTCTTACATATGTTCTTGGGAAAGACCAGGTGATCTTCCACGAGTGATAGAAATTTTATGTCTTTTCGCGAGTGGAGCACAGCGAAACGAGCGAAAAGACACACAAATTTCTATCACGAGTGGAAGATCACCCGGGCTTTCCCAACAACGCATGTAAGTACCTATTTCTTCCGAAAACCAACAACTTTCACTATCGCGAACTCCTAGCGACCCCCGCCATTGATCAGTAACTAATTTGCATAAATTATCAGATCAGTATCATTGAGCGTTATGAAATACACATCACATAAAATTGACTTTTGTGACACTGACTGATAAACTAAGTAGCTTTCTACTGATACTTGGGCTTTTCTCACTAATATTTTATTGAAAGTACAGTATTTTCCTTCATGAAACACCCCATACATGAAATATGACGTGACACATATTTTGACGTCATTGAAGAATGACGTCAAAGGTACGGAAAAGGACATCTAGAAATACGAAAAAATGAAAATAAAAGACACAAATATATTTAATACGGTTGGAGTCTGTATTTGAAAAAAAAAATCCATGGTTAAATCCGTAATATATCTGTTATTCAGCTATCAGAGAGGGTATATAATGTGACATTCCCGGCTTAGGATATATATTTAAACGATTTTTTTCTTGTTAGAGGGGTGAATATTTGACTTTAAGCATATTTAGTGTCCGGGGTGCTTAAAACAAAATAACAAACAGATTTGCAATTTCTTTTTTTTAAATGTAAGAGTGAAAAATATTGTAAATTGAATACACAATTTTGTTTCACTTAATTTATATAGTATACATATTTTTTTCGAAGGTCAATGTTCAAAATATCATTACCGCAACGTGTCCCAGTGGTCATTTCGGCTTATTTAACTGATGCTCATATAGATAAAATGATATTGAACAACCTTAATTTTAGATATATTAGATGGTTTTAATTTTGATGTTTCAATATGTGCTTATTCATGAGTGCTTTTGCCGATATTGCCTAAAATAATGGCGTCCTTAAAAACGCAGTCATTCCCGCAACGGCATTTGAATTTTGCGTTCATCTTTGATGGGAGATAATAACAGAATGATAGATCATGTGACAGTTTAGCAGACGTTTTTCTATATCCATGATGGCGGGTGCAACCATATATATTTCGTAGGTTTTCTTTAATTTGATATTTAACTCAACAATTTGTGGGCGTATGTTAATTGTAATTGTATGCAGTAAAACAGCTTTATGTTTTATCAGAATTTTTACTAAAATAACACATATGCAACGATTTTAACATTATGTACAACAACGACCAAAGAGTTGCACCTTTTATACTCGAGAACCCCCACTATATCAACAAAAATCAACAAAATGTCATTACCGGAACGAGTCATTACCGTAACTTTTTGTTGCGGTAATGACATTTGTCGTTATGGTAATGACGGTTTCATTACGAAATGCACAAATTAAGACATGTATTAATCACTTTTATAGTACATGTACATTAAATTAATTATGCTAACTTTTTGAATTGACTAGCATCATTTTAACTCCATTTATGGCATTACCGTAACATTAATGTCATTTCCGTAACGTACTGTCCTTACCGTAACACACTATAATTGTACATTTAAACACTTATCTTGTAGTTTTATTGTACAATAAATCAATGCATCATGTTAATTAAGTTCTTTCAAGTACTAAAATGGGTATTTCAGTATAACTATATGTGCAGTTAGATATTAATTGATAATTTACAATTACGTTTGGGACACGTTCTGACATGTTGAAACTGATTACAAAATATCGACAGTTTGCGACATCATTCTAAAGGTTTAAATTTACCATATTGTAAAGTGTTTCAAATTCTGCTTATAACTGAAAATGAAAACTCAATTTTCGTTCCTGTCAAGCTTTGATCCAACATTTTTGGTATGTTGCGGAAATGACCATTTAGACTGATATCCATGTGAAAACTAATTAAAAAACATTATTTTCTAAGTATCAACTACTGCTGTATATATATTTTGGAAAATAAGGGTTTGTTCTGTTAAACAACCTTGGTCAAAATTTGATTCCACTACTTTAAAAATCTGAGATAATAGAATGCGTTTTTGTGCCCAAGTCAAAGAATGACCCAGAGGCATTCTGATTGGATGTCACAACGAGTAAAGACGAGTGCACGTGAACTCGTCTTACCTCGGTCGTCTCCACCCAAAAACGGCCATTTACGAAAGAAATCATCCTCTCATTGAAAATTAACTTGTTCTCGCCATGATACAGCTGGGAAATTGCTGGGTTGGCATTAAACAACAACACTCACTCACTTTTCAAAAGCATTGCTGGGGTATTATTGTACAAAAACATAACAGCCAAAATTAAAGTCTATTTTGTACAATGTGAAGTAAAAGACCCATAATTCAACAATTATTAGATGACTAAGCAACCTGAGATATGTCTATATTTCATAGATTTGTTTATTTATCACACATGTTAATGTATCAAAGTTACCAATAACTATATGTACTAAGTGTAATTAAGAAATATCGTAATAATTCAATAATTGAATATATCCTGCTGAATGCATTGTAAAATCAACGTTTACCTCCCTTTGTATCGGAAAATATTAGTTAGGATTGGTTGTAAGTTTGAACATTCTTAGTGTTTTCTAACCTTAAATGGATCATATTTAAATTTTAGATTCCAACTGTAGAAGTGAGATACAGAAATATCTATCAGTCAGCTTTGATATTTATTACCTAATGTTTATTTAAATAGTGTGTCATTAAATTAGACAGAAAAACTTGATCAACTTTTTAAATCTGTACTGATAAGAAAGCAATAACTATACTGGAATCTAATCGAATAACGAAAAGACAGTTAAAACAGCGAGGAGAAGTAAGCATGGTTATAGATGATATATTTGAAGTACTCAGAATAAGAAACGTTAACCATACAATATAAGGGTTGACATTTTACTCACATGTGAAAAACACTTACATGACCGCATCATCTCACTAAGAATAGGATGTGTGTCTATAAGTATAGTCTAAAACTGCCACTTTTTAGCTCATCTTGCCAAAGGCAACGTGAGCTTTTGCCATCCCTTGGCGTCCGTCGTCCGTTAACTTTTCAAATTTTAATCTTCTCCTCTAAAACCACTTGGCCAAATGAACCGAAACTTGGTAGGAAGCATCTATGGAAGGTCCTCTATAAAGATTGCTCATTTCGTTTCGATCCATTAAGAAACATGGCCACCACAGGCAATTCATGTTTCTGATTGGTTTATTTCTAAAAAAAATCTTCTTTTCTGTTAAAAGGGAGATAGCTCTTGCTTATATATAGATATTGGTATTCAAAATGCAGTTATCTCTATACAAATATGAGAATTGAATTACAGATATATGCCTCTAAAACCCTTCAGCCAAATGAACTGAAACTTGGTAGGAACCATCTATGGAAGATCCTCTATAAAGATTGCTAATTTCGTCCCGATCCGTTAGCAAACATGGCCGCCACAGGCTACTCTTGTTTCTGATTGGTTGATTTCTAAAAATCTTTTTCTCTGAAACCGCATGGCCAAATGAACAGAAACTTGGTAGGAAGTATCTATGGGAGGTCCTCTATAAAGAGTGCTCATTTCGTTTCGATACATTAACAAACATGGCCGCCACAGGCAATTCATGTTTCTGATTGGTTTATTCCTAAAAAAATCTTCTTTTCTGTTAAAAGGGAGATAACTCTTGCTTAAATATAGATATCTGTATTCAAAATGCAGTTATCTCTATACAAGTATGAGAATTGAATTACAGATATATGCCTCTAAAACCCCTTAGTCAAATGAACTGAAACTTGGTAGGAACCATCTATGGAAGATCCTCTATAAAGAGTGCTCATTTCGTCCCGATCCGTTAACAAACATGACCGCCACAGGCGACTCTTGTTTCTGATTGGTTGATTTCTAAAAATATTTTTTTCTGAAACCGCTTAGTCAAATGATCCGAAACTTAGTAGGAAGCATCTATGGGCGGTCCTCTATAAAGATTGTTCATTTTGTCCCGATCCATTAGCAAGCATGGCCGCCACAGGCAACTCTTGTTTCCGATTTTTTAGATACTTCTCCTCTGAAATCGCTTGGCAAAATGATCGGAAACTTGGTAGGAAGCATCTACGGAAGGTCCTCTATAAAGATTGTTCATTTCGATCTGATCCGTTAGCAACCAATGCCGCCACAGGCGATTCTTGTTTCTGATTGGCTGATTTTTAAACGATCAAACTTTAGTGAGATATCGTTTAATGCTAGCGCTCATGTAAACCGGAAGACACTGCTTTACACAACATGTGTCGCAACCTTCCGCCCAGACAAAACTATAGTCCATATAGAGTCAATTGTAAGAGGGCGAGTAACTTAAATATCAGAAAGAGCATGCATGCAACATTCATATATTATAAATCCCCCTCAATATCGGGTACTTGTATGCACGTTTGCTCATCTATCAGTATTTCTTTGTTGCAACGCGGATTTTGCGGATGGATATTTCAATATCTAGAAATTGATATTGTGTTTGCAGCGCCCGCCCTTGTCCGAGTGACGCCCTGCCCTTTGTGACTAACGTGGATGTCTTTTTCGTAAACACAAGTGCCCTTTTTATATGTGTTTTCATTTTTTGTCGCTTATATGTCGCCAGTTTGGTTCACGTTTCGAACAACTGTTTCATGTTTACATTGTAGCGCCCCTATCTAATTTGAATATGTCAAAGTTAAATTTAGAACATTAACTAATGTAACGTATATCGATCGATTTTCTGATTAAGATTTCACGGTAATTATAAAAATTTGAACTTTGAAATTCATATCATTCACAATGCCTTCCCGGAAAAGACGTTTGAAAGAAAGTGACAAAGGAAAACAAAAGTTTGACATCGTATTTTTTAACTTCGTAAGTCGATAACAAAACCAATATAAATATCCACAGAGAAATCCTGCTATTTCCAAACAATAACACTAGTTTGAGGGTGATCACCAATGTAAACAAAGGGAAAATCGAAATTGAAATCTGACAAGGTGACAGACATCTGAGAAATAAATAGGTGTGTAGGTGAGTTCATCTTATCACCACCTATTTTAACACAGAAAAGTGATGTCATTAACAGTAACATTTCTATTTTTGATGTCATTGGGATGCCAAATAAATTCCCCAAAAACACCAGACAAGCCAGAAAAGGATGACAAACATTCACCGTTTAAACAGCTTCTTTACGAAGTAAACAAATGTAGATACATCATCAAACACTGGAAATACAAGAATAATTTGTTATTATACCTGTCAATAGTTTTACTAACTGTTTCAAATGATATCGAAGTTAATCCTGGACCAACCGGTAACTGTTCAAGATTGGATAATAATTCAACTATATATCCATGTGGAACCTGTGACAATCCAGTTACTTGGGATGATAAAGGAATTGTTTGTGATACATGCAACCAGTGGTATCATGCACACTGTCAATCCATGGATACAAACTATTATTTACAACACGTTGAAAATACAGGCATAGCATGGGACTGCATTACTTGTGGGTGCCCAAACTATTCAACATTTTGCTACTCACTCGTCTTTAGTACATCCAATCACTACAGTATTCTGTCAGACAAATCTTTTGACAACTCGTCACCAACAAAGTCGTTTAGACCGATGCATTCTTCTACTCCAGATAACACCAAGAAGCCATCGAAAAAATCAAATACTGGGAGCACACTACTCATAGTAAATGTCAACTTCCAGTCAATCAAAACAAAGCAAGGACAACTCTACAACATGCTGGATAGCATCAAACCAGACATTATATTTGGAACCGAGACTTGGATAGATAATAGCATTAAAGATAGTCAAATTTTCCCTCCAGGATACAACATATACAGAAATGACAGAAATCTTAATGGCGGAGGTGTATTACTTGCCGTGCGAGACAATTTGATCAGCTCCCCAGTGCCAGAACTACAAACAGACTGTGAAATGATATGGTGCAAGCTAGAACTTGTAGGACATAAAGCCATCTACTTAACATCCTACTACAATCCGAAAACATCCAACGAAGAAAGTTATAGACAATTTGAAATTAGTATGAACCGAGCAACAAGCATAAAAAATGTTTCCTTATTGCTGCTGGAGATTTCAACTTACCAGGCTGGGACTGGAAAGCCAAACAATTTAAAACTAAAACACAACATGTCAACATACATCATAAGTTTACCGACATACTGGATGACCACAGACTTATTCAACTAGTGGAAGAACCTACAAGAGGGACCAACATCTTAGATTTAATACTCACAAACTACCCAGAGAGCTTCAGAAGAACAGAAGTGATGCCGGGTTTATCAGACCATGATATTGTATATACTGAAGTGAAAAGGATACCGGCAAAGATAAAGCAAAAACCAAGGAAGATCTTACTATATAAACAAGCGAAGTGGGAAATGTAAAAACAGATCTGGAGAATACACATGCAACAATTAAAAGACTATATGATGAAGATGCATCTGCAAATGAAATCTGGAACCATTTCACATCAGCATTAGAAGATAGTATTAACAGAAATATACCATACAAAACTGCCAGAAAAAAGGATGGATGCCCGTGGATAACAACAGATATACGGAGACTAATTAAAAGAAAGGATAGAGCCTACAAAAAGAAGAAAAAATCTGGAGACAAAAGAGACACGTTACGTTATAAAGAACTCAAAAGTAAAACTCAAAGGGAAATAAGAAAGGAAGTATATCGAGGACATTGTAGCACCAAGAGCAGAATCAGACAAAGACCAAAACTGTATGAAACGGTTTTGGACCTACATTAAGCATAAACGGTCCGATGGGAATACCATACCACCGCTGAAATCAGTAGGTCTATTACATGATGACTCTGTTGACAAAGCTAACATCCTAAATGCACAATTCCAACAGGCATTTTCTTGCAAAGAAGGGCTAGACAAGTCACAATTCAAAAAATGATGCAATATGAATGGCCAATATGAGACAGCACCTGACATTAACATCACAGTAGAAGGAGTTAAAAAGCTACTAACTGGTCTGAATCCCCACAAAGCAGCAGGTCCAGATAGCATCAGACCTAGAGTTTTGACAGAACTAGCTGATGAAATAGCCCCGATATTACATCTAATCTACAAAAGATCATATGATACAGGGGAAGTGCCATCACCATGGAGAACAGCGTATGTCTGCCCAGTATTCAAAAAAAGAAAAAAGTTTGATCCAATAAACTATAGACCTATTTCCATGACCTGCATATGCTGCAAAATAATGGAACACGTAGTTACGAGTCACATCATGGGCCACTCAGACAGACACAACATACTGTACAAAATGCAACATGGTTTTAGAAGGAAGTTATCATGAGAAACCCAATTGATAGAATTCATTGACGATGTCACTAAAAATATTGACAATGGCCAGCAAACCGACTGTTTAATAATGGACTTTTCAAAGGCATTTGACAAAGTTAGCCACAGCTTATTGGTACACAAATTACAACATTATGGAATACGAGGAAAAACAAACAGATGGGTTAAGAGCTTTCTATCAGGCAGAACACAATGTGTACTTGTTGAAGGGGAAAAATCAAGTTCCATCGATGTCGAGTCTGGAGTACCACAGGGATCTGTATTGGACCCCAGTCTTTTCCTCTTCTACATCAATGACATGCCAGATGATATAAAATCAACAGTGAGACTCTTTGCAGACGACACGATAGTCTACCTCACAGTGTCCTCAGGTGACAATACGCTCCAAGAAGATCTGGACAAATTGGCTATTTGGGAAGTAACGTGGATGATGAAGTTCCACCCTGATAAATGTCAAGTGCTTGCTATTACAAAGAAGAAAACGCCGATAAAGAAGAATTATAACCTTCATGGCCACACTATCGAACATGTACCAGCAGCAAAATATCTTGGCGTAACAATTACATCAGACTTGAAGTGGGAAAGCCATATAACAAACATCAGTCAAAAAGCAAATAAAACTATTGGATTTCTGAAAAGAAATCTGAGTATATCCAACAGTAAAATCAAAGAAAATGCTTACATCTCCCTAGTACGACCAACGGTGGAGTATGCTAGCCCAGTCTGGGATCCATATCTGCAGAAGGACAAGTATAAAATAGAAATGGTACAGAGAAGAGCAGCACGATTCGTTACAAACAGGTACCATAATAAATCATCGGTTAATGACATGCTGGGAAATCTGAAGTGGCAAACATTGGAAGAGAGAAGGACAAATGCAAGATTAACAATGTTGTATAAGATAAAAAAACAAAGAAGTCAGTATCGAGGTAGATCACAAATTAATACCAACCAAAAGGAAACTTAGAAATACAAACAGTAACTGCTTCCAGTTACCATCATGCAATACAACAACCAGGAAAGAATCCTTCTACCCGAGAACAATCCGGGATTGGAACACCTTACCCAACTCAGTGACTGCCGCAAGTAGCCTCGAATCCCTCAAGAGGCTACTAGCCACCTAGTAAAATATTCTGTCATTCTGTTTTTATTCTCACTGTAAATATGTAAAGCACCGATTTAACTTATCACATGCGCACACCTAAAGTGACAGAATAGTCAGCCAGATGACGGTGGTCACAGTATGGTAGAAGTAGATATAAAAAATGAGTTATTTCCCTTTGTTATACATTTGTACTTGAAACAAACCAAAATTAACAAAATCGAATATGCCATTTACATTATTTTATTATCAAAACACAATAAAACCACTTAAGTTTAATCTGAAATAAAAACCTGTCTACTTAAACTGAAACAAAGACAATATTTAGCAACAACCAGTTATATACATTACCTGTAGTAATAACACACATGTGTAAATAGACATCCATTACAATACAGATATTTTGAAAAACTTTACAACCTTGGTATAAAAAAAATTTAAGATCAATTATATCAAATTTTGTTCTACTTTGGATTGAAGTTCATATTTTTCTAGACAGCAATCTTTATTTTTTTAAGTAAATGAACCACAGATTAACCCATTAAATAGAAAATTAACTGATTCAGACTGCCCTGACACTCCTAGAAAAAGACATAGTGGTCACAAAGTGAGCTTTGATAACTATTGGAAGTTAAATCGACCATGGCTTGAGTGTGTTGAAAATAGTATGAAGTGTTTCTTGTGTACCAGACACAATATGAAAAATGTATGGGCTACAACAGGATGTGTGTCACTTAGACTAGATAAAATTAAAGAGCACGAATCAAGTACTGACCATATTAACTCTGTAGCTATAGAAGCTCTGCGCATTAAAGCGCCCTTTTTCAGCCAACGTTTACGCATAAAGGTGCCCTTTTCAGAAGTAGAACCCTACCCTTTTGAAATCCTAGCTAGAACACTGGTTTACTATGTAAGAGACTTTGATTTTCGTACTGCGTCTGAAAATTGACATTTGGACAACAAAAAATGTGTATGGATATTTCAGCAAGTGTACAAAAATTGTACCTTTCTACTTTTGTCCTGTTCCGAAATGTGTGTTTTCTGTTTTTAATTTTAGAATAAATTTTAAAACATATAGTCTATTTATATCCTACGCTGCTGGGGATTACAATTCAACTGGTTTGTCAGTGTCGTTAGTTCTCGACCACCGTAGTTTTGTTCAGGATTGGGAACCAGTGCTTTAGACAACACGTGTTCTAATGTTTGACGTACTATCTAATGAAAAGTCTAGAAAATCCCAAAGAGGTTTTGACCTGTTAACCTTGACTCACTGCTGCCATATTTATGTCAACAATACATTCTTTTAAAGTATGTTCCACCTAAAAATAAGCATGAAATGAAAGTATCGATGTAGGGCAACTGGCAAACAAACTTGGACACAAATAATGGAAAAAAACCTGTATAATACTCCAGTAGGTGTCCGTAAATGGATGAGGGAATTCCGGGAACTGAATGTTGATGTTGGCTTCAAAACAAAAAAGATAAAAATGGAAAGGACACGGATGTTGTCTTCGGAAGGCTATATATATATACAATGTATATAATTGGATAAAAGTTCATCGTCAGATCTATTAATAAGTGTTGTAAATTTTTTCAAGAGTCACATTCCCCTTCGGCAAAAAAGACCCCATATAGAAAAATATTTCCCTTTTCCAAGGTATAAAATTAAACCCACAAATGCACTATATTTCACTTTGACTGTCACATTGATTTGCTTGCCCCTTCAAAACAGATGTAGTGTCTGGTAAACAGTTGATGGGAAATAAAATAATAATGTAATATAATGTAAAACTGGGTTGTTGCATGTTATAGTAGTAGCTCCTACACCAACTGTTCTTTCCATTTTTGGCACTATTCAATAATTATATCAGTAGTTCCCCCTATATGTGAATAACATATTGATGTCTCTGGAGTTTGCTTTCAATTTACTATTTCAAAGTTTGACATCTTTTTCTAGAAGTATACTGATATTTTGCGATTGTGCATAGCATACAAAAAATCTACATGCAAGCATGTTCGATCGTTTAACATCACCTTTGGTGCTTTCATTTAGATACTTTTGTTCTGAAACTGTTTGGCCAAATGTACCGAAACTTGGTAGGAAGCACCTATGGAAAGTCTTCTGTTGCGATTGCTCATTTCGTCTCGATCCGTTTACAAATGGCAGGTCCTCTATAAAGATTGCTCATTTCGTCCCGATCTGTTAACAAGCATGGCCGCCAGAGGCCATTCTTGTTTCTGATTGGTTGATTTCTAAAAAAAATTTTTATCTGAAACCGCTTGGCCAAATAAATTGAAACATGGTAGGGAGCATCGTACGAAGGTCATGTATAATGATGACTTATTTCGTCCCATTTCATGATCAAACATGGCCGTCAATTCTTGTTTCTGATTGATTGAATTCTAAACCATAATTTTCTCTGAAACTGCTTGGCCAAATGAACTGAAAATTAGTAGGAAGCACCCGTGGAAGGTCCTCTACATAGAATGCACATTTTGTTATCATCCATTATCAAACATGGCCACCACAGGCAATTCTTGTTTCTGATTGGCCGATATTTTAAAATGTTCTTCTCTGAAATTGCTTGTCCAATTGAACCGAAACATGGTAGGAAGCATCTATGGCAGATCCTCTATAAAGATAGCTCATTTCGTCCCGATCCGTTAACAAACATGGCCACCACAGGCCATTCTTGTTTCTGATTGGTTGATTTTTTTAAAATCTTCTCCTCTGAAACCGCTAGTCCAAATGAATCGAAACTTGGTAGGGAGCATCATTGGAAGGTCCTGTATAAATATTGCTCATTTCGTGCTCATTCATTAAACAACATGGCTGTCACAAGCAATTCTTGTTTCTGATGGGTCAATTTCTAAACAATATTTGTCTCTGAAACTGCTTCTCCAAATGAACTGAATCTTAGTAGGAAGCATCCTTGGATAGTCCTCTACAAAGAGTGCACATTTTGTTATGATCCATTACCAAATATGGCCCCCACAGGCAATTCTTGTTTCTGATTGGCCGATTTTTAAATATCTTCTCCTTTGAAACCACTTGGCCAAATGAACCGAAACTTGGTAGGAAGCATCTAACGATAGGTCCTCTATAAGGATTGCTCATTTCGTCCAGATCCGTTAAAAAACATGGCCACCACAGGCCATTTTTGTTTCAGATTGCCTGATTTCTAAAAAGTTTTCTTTTCTGATACCGTTTGGCCAAATGAATCGAAACGTGGTAGGAAGCATCCTTGGAAGGACCTGTATAGCGATTGCTCATTTCGTCCCGATTCATTAATAAACATGGCTGCCTCAGGCAATTCCTGTTTTTGATTGGTCGAGTTCTAAAACAATCTTTTTAGCTCACCTTGCCAAAGGCAAAGTGAGCTTTTGCCATCACTTGGCATCGTCGTCCGTCATCTGCCGTCCGTCGTACGTTAACTTTTCACATTGTAATCGTCTCCTCTGAAAGTGAAAATATGAAACTGCAAAGCCAATTGACCTGATGAACCGAAATTTGGTGGGAAGCACCTATGGAAGGCTCTGTATTAAGTTTCCTCAAAGCAGAATGAAAAGTAAGCGGTATTAAGTTTCCTCAAAGTAGAATGAAAGGTGAGCGACTGAGCCTCTAGTTCAGTAAACCATTTGAAAGAATAAAATATTTGATTGAAGAGAACTTTAAATTTTAGGTTCCCCTACTGTAGAAGTGCACCAATCATCATATTCTGTAACCACTGGCAAGAAAGTGACCTTGGTTAGTACTGTGAGCTCTAGTCCAGGCATAAATGATGTATATTGGCAGAGAAATATTGATGGTTCCATAACATTCATGAATTTCGATACCAAAACCAGGAAATATAGTGGTAGTACCACCACCACACCGTCTCTGACCATCTATAATGCTTCATTCAGTGATGCAGGAACTTACACATGTTGGGCTATTAACGATGTAGGAAGAGGACGAAGTACCATCACAACACTCAGTGTTACAGAAAGTAAGTTGACATCTATATTTGCATTGCATAATGGACTTTCTTTCTTCTATACTTCTGTTCCTAACATTCTGTATTTTATTTCTACATGGATGCTTCCGTTAAAATTTTACCAAGTTATGCACAACACACAAAAAATAACCAATTTCATTTCAGTTCATTTCATTAGTAAAAAACATGTCTTTTTTTGAAGTTACAATATGACATGATATGTTTCCTGTTTTTGATAGAGAGATAGATAATTTGATTGTCCATTTCGAGATTTAGAAATCCACCCTTTTAAATTAATATTTAGCCAAAACTGTTGGTGTCATTTTCATAAATAAGATAATTAAAAAAACTTGGGAAATCTCAAAAAATGAAAATAGTCAAAACAATTAAGCAGATGAAAAATTGGAGTAATTGCGGTAACTGAAAATACCATTTTCCAAATTCTACACATTGTTGCAATTGGAAGTTATTGTACAATGTAGAACAACAGAACACCTTTCAAAAAATTTGTAAAATGGAAATTTGGTTTAATCGCAATATATAACAGAACAAAAAATATTTTAAAAGTATTATTTGTAAAATTTGAAGTTGGTTTTAATTGCAAAATCTAGCGTAAAAATAAAACTTCCAATGTTGTTGGATTTAAAGTGGAAACAATAATCTGCATTTTCTGACGTTGGTGGAATTAAGGTGTATTCAAAAAGAAGCATAGCACTTAGGTCTGTCAAAAGCTCTCGTGTTTGTAGTTATAAAGTTCCTTATCGGCTAAAATAAAGTTTGAATATAAAGTGAAGGTCAACAATCATTAGATACTTCTAAAATTTATACATGTAGTTGTAAAATACAATCTTGGATGTTGAATGGGAACTGAAGAACATGAATCGAGTCTTCACTCCAAGGTTTTTTGGAAATGAAGAACAAGTACATGTGTTATGGTTCTTTATTATATAGTGAAACTTTCAAATGTTGAAAGGGAAATTAAAACAAAATGCTAAAAGAAAGCTTAATAAGCAATTAAGAGCTATTTTTAAACGTTGATTTACATGCAGCTTTATACATGTATTGCAAGTTGTTGCATGCCCTCAGTATTTATTTGTAAATAAGAAAGTAAAATGAAATGTAAAATGAGAACAAGGATTATATCCCCCCCCCCCAAAAAAAAGAGTCCAAACTTAATTGGAAATATAGGCTGAATTCAAAATTAAAAACAGAAATTATTATTATTAAATTTCATACTTTAGGTAGCTTATTACTGTAATTGGCTGTGAATATGACACACTTTGGTATACAAGATATACCACTTCTTTGATCTTTTTAATAACTGATCGTTGCAGATGTATCATGTCAACTTTTTAGCTCACCTTGCCAAAGGTAATGTGAGCTTTTGTCATCACTTGACGTCCGTCGTCTGTCGTCCGTCATCCGTTAACTTTTCACATTTTAATCTTCTCCTCTGAAACCCCTCAGCCAAATGAAATGAAACTTGGTAGGAAGCATCTATGGAGGTCCTCTCTAAAGATGGCTAATTTTGTACCGATCTAGCAACAAACATGGCCGCCATAGACAATTCTTGTTTCTAATTGACCGATTTTTAAATATCTTCTCTGAAACCGCTTAGCCAAATGATCCAAAACTTGGTAGGAAGCATCTATGGAATGTCCTCTATGGTAAATGCACATTCCGTTTTGATCCGTTAACAAACATGGCCGTCATAGGCAATTCTTGTTTCTTATTGGTCGATTTCTAAAACAATTTTTCCTCTGAAACCGCTCGGCCAAATGAACTGAAACTTGGTAAGAAGCATCTATGGAAGGTCCTCTATAGAGATTGCTCATTACGTTTTGATCCATTAACAAACATGGCTGCCATAGGCAATTCTTGTTTTAGATTGGTCGATTTCTAAAAATCTTCTTCTCTGAAACTGCTTTGCCAAAATGAACCGAAATTTGGTGGGAAGTACCTATGGAAGGTTCTGTATTAAGTTTCCGCAAAGCAGAATGAAAGGTGAGCGACACAGGCTCAGCCCACTGAGCCTCTAGTTCAGTAAACCATTTGAAAGAATAAAATATTTGAATGAAGAGAACTTTAAATTTTAGGTCTCCCTACTGTAGAAGTGCAACAATCATCATATTCTGTAACCACTGGCAAGAAAGTGACCTTGGGTTGTACTGTGAGCTCTAGACTAAATATAAATAATGTAGAATGGGAGAGAAATATTGGTGGTTCCATAACATTGATCACTTCCAATACCAATATCGACAAATACAATGGTAGTGACACCACCACACCGTCTCTGACCATCCTTAATGCTTCACCCAGTGATGCAGGAACTTACACATGTTGTGCTAGTAGCGATGTAGGAACAGGACTAAGTACCACCACAACACTCAGTGTTACAGAAAGTAAGTTGACATCTATGTTTGCATTGCATAATGGACTTTCTTTCTTCTATACTTCTGTTCCTAACATTCTGTATTTCATTTCTGCATGGATGCTTCCGTTAAAATTTTACCAAGTTATGCACAACACACAAAAAATAACCAATTTCATTTCAGTTCATTTCATTAGTAAAAAACATGTCTTTTTTTGAAGTTACAATATGACATGATATGTTTCCTGTTTTTGATAGAGATAGATAATTTGATTGTCCATTTCGAGATTTAGAAATTCACCCTTTTAAATTAATATTTATCCAAAACTGTTGGTGTCATTTTGATAAATAAGATAATTAAAAAACTTGGGAAATCTCAAAAAATGAAAATAGTCAAAACAATTAAGCAGATGAAAAATTGGAGTAATTGCAGTAACTGAACATTCCATTTTCCAAATTCTACACATTGTTGCAGTTGGAAGTTATTGTACAATGTAGAACAACAGAACACCTTACTAAAATTTTTGTAAAATGGAAATTTAGTTTAATCGCAATATATAACAGAACAAAAAATATTTTAAAAGTATTATTTGTAAAATTTGAAGTTGGTTTTAATTGCAAAATCTAGCGTAAAAATAAAACTTCCAATGTTGTTGGATTTAAAGTGGAAGCAATAATTTGCATTTTCTTAAGTTGGTGGAATTAAGGTGTATTCAAAAAGAAGCATAGCACTTAGGTCTGTCAAAAGCTCTCGTGTTTGTAGTTATCAGGTTGCTTATCGGTTAAAATAAAATTTGAATATAAAGTGAAGGTCAACAATCATTAGATACTTCTAAAATTTATACATGTAGTTGTGAAATACAATCTTGGATGTTGAATGGGAACTGAAGAACATGAATCGAGTCTTCACTCCAAGGGTATTTGGAAATGAAGAACAAATACATGTGTTATGGTTCTTTATTATATAGTGAAACTTTCAAATGTTGAAAGGGAAATAAAAAAAAAATGCTAAAAGAAATCTTATTAATAAATAAGCAATTAAGAGATATTTTTAAACGTTGATTTACATGCAGCTTTATACATGTATTGCAAGTTGTTGCATGCCCTCAGTATTTATTTGTAAATAAGAAAGTAAAATTAAATGTAAAATGAGAACAAGGATTATATCCTCCCCCCTCCCAAAAAAAAAGAGTCCAAACTTAATTGGAAATATAGGCTAAATTCAAAATGAAAAACAGAAATTATTATTATTAAATTTCATACTCTAGGTAGCTTATTACTGTCATTGGCTGTGAATATGACATACTTTGGTGTACAAGATATACCACTTCTTTGATCTTTTTAATAACTGATCGTGGCAGAAGTATCATGTCAACTTTTTAGCTCGCCTTGCCAAAGGCAATGTGAGCTTTTGCCATCACTTGACGTCCGTCGTCCGTCGTCTGTCGCACGTTAACTTTTCACATTTTAATCTTCTTCTCTGAAACCCCTCAGCCAAATGAAGTGAAACTTGGTAGGAAGCATCTATGGAGGTCCTCTCTAAAGATGGCTAATTTGTACCGATCTAGCAACAAACATGGCCACCATAGGCAATTCTTGTTTCTAATTGACCGATTTTTTAAAATCTTCTCCTCTGAAACCGCTTAGTCAAATGATCTAAAACTTGGTAGAAAGCATTTATGGAATGTCCTCTATGGTAAATGCTCATTCCGTTTTGATCCGTTAAAAAACATGGCCGTCATAGGCAATTCTTGTTTCTTATTGGTCGATTTCTAAAACAACTTTTCCTCTGAAACCGCATGGCCAAATGAACTGAAACTTGGTAAGAAGCATCTATGGAAGGTCCTCTATAGAGATTGCTCATTTCGTTTTGATCCATTAACAAACATGGCTGCCATAGGCAATTCTTGTTTTAGATTGGTCGATTTCTAAAAATCTTCTTCTCTGAAACTGCTTTGCCAAAATGAACCGAAATTTGGTGGGAAGCACCTATGGAAGGTTCTGTATTAAGTTTCTGCAAAGCAGAATGAAAGGTGAGCGACACAGGCTCAGCCCACTGAGCCTCTAGTTCAGTAAACCATTTGAAAGAATAAAATATTTGAATGAAGATAACTTTAAATTTTAGATCCCCCTACTGTAGAAGTGCAACAATCATCATATTCTGTAACCACTGGCAAGAAAGTGACCTTGGTTTGTACCGTGAACTCTAGTCTAGATGTATCTTGTGTAGAATGGCAGAGAAATACTGGTGATTCCATAAAACTCATCACTTCCATTACCAATATCGAAAAATACAGAGGTAGTACCACCACCACACCGTCTCTGACCATCCTTAATGCTTCATCCAGTGATGCAGGAAGTTACACATGTTATGCTAGTAGCAGTGTAGGAAAAGGACATAGTACCATCACAACACTCAGTGTTACAGAAAGTAAGTTTACATCTATATTTGCATTGCATAATGGACTTTCTTTCTTCTATGCTTCTGTTCCTAACATTCTGTATTTTATTTCTACATGGATGCTTCCGTTAAAATTTTACCAAGTTATGCACAACACACAAAAAATAACCAATTTCATTTCAGTTCATTTCATTAGTAAAAAACATGTCTTTTTTTGAAGTTACAATATGACATGATATGTTTCCTGTTTTTGATAGAGAGATAGATAATTTGATTGTCCATTTCGAGATTTAGAAATTCACCCTTTTAAATTAATGTTTAGCCAAAACTGTTGGTGTCATTTTGATAAATAAGATAATTAAAAAACTTGGGAAATCTCAAAAAATGAAAATAGTCAAAACAATTAAGCAGATGAAAAATTGGAGTAATTGCGGTAACTGAACATACCATTTTCCAAATTCTACACCTTGTTGCAGTTGGAAGTTATTGTACAATGTAGAACAACAGAACATCTTTCTAAAAATTTTGTAAAATGGAAATTTGGTTTAATCGCAATATATAACAGAACAAAAAATATTTTAAAGGTATTATTTGTAAAATTTGAAGTTGGTTTTAATTGCAAAATCTAGCGTAAAAATAAAACTTCCAATATTGTTGGATTTAAAGTGAAAGCAATAATTTGCATTTTCTTATGTTGGTGGAATTAATGTGTATTCAAAAAGAAGCATAGCACTTAGGTCTGTCAAAAGCTCTCGTGTTTGTAGTTATAAAGTTGCTTATCGGTTGAAATAAAATTTGAATATAAAGTGAAGGTCAACAATCATTAGATATTTCTAAAATTGATACATGTAGTTGTGAAATACAATCTTGGATGTTGAATGGGAACTGAAGAACATGAATCGAGTCTTCACTCCAAGGGTATTTGGAAATGAAGAACAAGTACATGTGTTATGGTTCTTTATTATATAGTGAAACTTTCAAATGTTGAAAGGGAAAAAAAAAATGCTAAAAGAAAGCTTATTAATAAATAAGCAATTAAGAGATATTTTTAAACGTTGATTTACATGCAGCTTTATACATGTATTGCAAGTTGTTGCATGCCCTTAGTAATTATTTGTAAATAAGAAAGTAAAATTAAATGTAAAATGAGAACAAGGATTATATCCTCCCCCCTCCAAAAAAAAAAGAGTCTAAACTTAATTGGAAATATAGGCTGAATTCAAAATGAAAAACAGAAATTATTATTATTAAATTTCATAGTCTAGGTAGCTTATTACCGTCATTGGCTGTGAATATGACACACTTTGGTATACAAGATATACCACTTCGTTGATCTTTTTAATAACTGATCGTGGCAGAAGTATCATGTCAACTTTTTAGCTCACCTTGCCAAAGAAAGATAACTCTTGCCTAAACTGCTAAAAGAAAGATAACTCTTGCCATTGTTTCCCTTAGAAATTAACTAATGCTGTCATAGTGTAACATGTTTATTCTATACATTACAAGTAGGTATTCACATTTTAATATTCTTTTTAGCAATCCTTGCCAAATGCAATATGAGCTTTTGCCATCACTTGGTGTCCGTCGTCTGTCATCCGTTTACTTTTCACGTTTTAATCTTCACCTCTGAAACCCCTCTGCCAAATGAAGTGACACTTGGTAGAAAGCATATATGGAAGGTCCTCTATAAAGAGTATGATCCATTACCAAACATGGCAGCCACAGGCAATTCGTTTTTCTGATTGGCGATTTTTAAAAATCTTCTCCTTTGAATCCGCTTGGCCAAATGAACTGAAACTTGGTAGGAAGCATCTATGGAATGTCCTCTATGAAGATTGCTCATTTCGTCCCGATCGGTTAGCAAACATTGCCACCACATGCAATTCTTGTTTCTGATCGGTATATTTCTAAATTCTAAAAATTCTTCTCCTTTGAAACTGTGTAGCCATATGAACCGAAACTTGGTAGGAAGCATCTACATGTATGGAAGGTTCTGTATTAAGTTTTCTCAAAGCAGAATGAAAGGTGAGCGACACAGGCTCAGCCCACTGAGCCTCTAGTTATTGAAGTGTCTGTACCAAGTCAGGAAAGTGACAGCGGTTATATGTATGTTATTGGTATAGATTTTGACTGTGTCACATATTTTGTTTTTGGAATAGTCCCGACAGTGTGGTGTGTTTTGTTTTTATTTGAACTTGTGTATGCCAAATATAGTAAAGTATTGATGTCATTTATTTACAATATATTTGTAGGACACGACATTTTAATAAGAATATCGAGAGATGGTTTTGATGCTTTGGAAAATAATAAAATGATTCTGTTGACTGGAATCGATGGCATTGGTAAAACATTTACTGTAAAACAAATTATAGAATTATTTCGTAAAATACATCCGGAGTTTAAATTATTAGATCTATCAAGACTGAGACAGGAAAAACCTGATATAAATTATTTTTCCATCAGAAAGGTTTCAACTTTATAATGATAAGTTAATTGTCTACATGGATGATTTTCTTCCAAATCAACATGTAGATTATTTAAAAGAAGATCTTGATATTCTTAAAATGGTATACTGGACCAAATGTGAATGTCCAGGAACTGTTGAAGTTGTTCTAACAGTTGACAACTCATGTATAGAAAGGTGCAAAAAAGAACTTGAACAGTGTGGGTTATTTTTAGAGGTTTGTCTTATAGACTTAATTGGAGAGTTTAACAAGACTGACGCTTCTCCGGGTAAATATACTTTTAGAAGCTCTTGTAAAGCGTCAGTCTTGTTAAACTCTCCATTTAAGTCTATAAGACAAACCTCTGAAAATAACACACACTGTTCAAGTTCTTTTTTGCACATTTCTATACATGAGTTTTCAGCTGTTAGAACAACTTCAACAGTTCCTGGACATTCACATTTGGTCCAGTATACCATTTTAAGAATATCAAGATCTTCTTTTAAATAATCTACATGTTGATCTGGAAGAAAATCATCCATGTAGACAATTAACTTATCATTATAAAGTTGAAACCTTTCTGATGGAAAAATAATTTATATCAGGTTTTTCCTGTCTCAGTCTTGATAGATCTAATAATTTAAACTCCGGATGTATTTTACGAAATAATTCTATAATTTGTTTTACAGTAAATGTTTTACCAATGCCATCGATTCCAGTCAACAGAATCATTTTATTATTTTCCAAAGCATCAAAACCATCTCTCGATATTCTTATTAAAATGTCGTGTCCTACAAATATATTGTAAATAAATGACATCAATACTTTACTATATTTGGCATACACAAGTTCAAATAAAAACAAAACACACCACACTGTCGGGACTATTCCAAAAACAAAATATGTGACACAGTCAAAATCTATACCAATAACATACATATAACCGCTGTCACTTTCCTGACTTGGTACAGACACTTCAATAACTAGAGGCTCAGTGGGCTGAGCCTGTGTCGCTCACCTTTCATTCTGCTTTGAGAAAACTTAATACAGAACCTTCCATACATGTAGATGCTTCCTACCAAGTTTCGGTTCATATGGCTACACAGTTTCAAAGGAGAAGAATTTTTAGAATTTAGAAATATACCGATCAGAAACAAGAATTGCATGTGGTGGCAATGTTTGCTAACCGATCGGGACGAAATGAGCAATCTTCATAGAGGACATTCCATAGATGCTTCCTACCAAGTTTCAGTTCATTTGGCCAAGCGGATTCAAAGGAGAAGATTTTTAAAAATCGCCAATCAGAAAAACGAATTGCCTGTGGCTGCCATGTTTGGTAATGGATCATACTCTTTATAGAGGACCTTCCATATATGCTTTCTACCAAGTGTCACTTCATTTGGCAGAGGGGTTTCAGAGGTGAAGATTAAAACGTGAAAAGTAAACGGATGACAGACGACGGACACCAAGTGATGGCAAAAGCTCATATTGCATTTGGCAAGGATTGCTAAAAAGAATATTAAAATG
>MJUT01008648.1:107221-119390 GCA_002080005.1 Gigantidas platifrons
TCTAACGTTTGTTCGTGTTATCAGTGTCTTTGGATTGACCATTCTTGATTTCCCCTTCGGCTTTCTCTAACGTTTATTCATGTTACCAGTGTCTCTGGATTGTCCATCCTTCATTGCCCCTTCGGCTTTTTCTAACGTTTGTTCGTGTTATCAGTGTCTTTGGTTTGACCATTCTTGATTTCCCCTACGGCTTTCTCTACCGCTTATTTATGTTGCCAGTGTCTCTGGATTGCCCATCCTTCATTGCCCCTTCGGTTTTTTCTAACGTTTATTCGTGTTGCCAGTGTCTCTGGATTGTCCATCGTGATTGCCCCTTCGGTTTTTTCTAACGTTTATTCATGTTGCCAGTGTCTCTGTCTTTTCCATCCTTGATTGCCCCTTCGGTTTTTTCTAACGTTTATTCGTGTTTCCAGTGTCTCTGCATCGTCCATCCTTGATTACAACTTCTCTAACGTTTATTCATATTGCCAGTGTCTCTGGATTGCCCATCCTTCATTGCCCCTTCGGTTTTTTCTAACATTTATTCGTGTTGCCAGTGTCTCTGGATTGTCCATTCTTGATCGCCCCATCGGTTTTCTCTAACATTTATTCATGTTGCCAGTGTCTCTGTATTGTACAACCTTGATTGCCCCATCGGTTTTCTCTAACGTTTATTCATGTTGCCAGTGTCTCTGTATTGTCCATCCTTGATTGCCCTTTCGGTTTTCTCCAACGTTTATTCATGTTGCCAGTGTCTCTAGATTGTCCATTCTTGATTGCCCCTTCGGTTTTCGCTAACGTTTATTCGTGTTGCCAGTGTCTCTGGATTGTCCATTCTTGATTCCCCTTCGGTTTTCTCTTACGTTTATTCGTGTTGCCAGTGTCTCTGGATTGTCCATTCTTGATCTCCCCATCGGTTTTCTCTAACGTTTATTCATGTTGGCAGTGTCTCTGTATTGTACAACCTTGATTGTCCCATCGGTTTTCTTTAACATTTATTCATGTTACCAGTTTCTCTCTATTGTCCATCCTTGATTGCCCTTTCGGTTTTCTCCAACGTTTATTCATGTTGCCAGTGTCTCTAGATTGCCCATTCTTGACTGCTCCTTCGGTTTTCGCTAACGTTTATTCATGTTCCCAGTATCTCTGGATTGTCCATCCTTGATTGCCCCTTCAATTTTCGCAAACGTTTATTCGTGTTGCCAGTGTCTCTGGATTGTCCATTCTTGATTGCCCCTTCAGTTTTCGCTAACGTTTATTCATGTTGCCAGTGTCTCTGGATTGTCCATTCTTGATCGCCCATCGGTTTTCTCTAACGTTTATTCATGTTGCCAGTGTCTCTGTATTGTACAACCTTGATTGCCCCATCGGTTTTCTCTAACGTTTATTCATGTTGCCAGTGTCTCTGTATTGTCCATCCTTGATTGCCCTTTCGGTTTTCTCCAACGTTCATTCATGTTGCCAGTGTCTCTGGATTGCACATACTTCATTGCTCCTTCGGTTTTTCCTAACGTTTATTCGTGTTGCCAGTGTCTCTGGATTGTCCAACCTTGATTACCCCTTCTCTAACGTTTATTCATGTTGCCAGTGTCTCTTTATTGTCCATCCTTTATTGCCCCATCGGTTTTCACTAACGTTTATTCATGTTGCCAGTGTCTCTGTATTGTCCATCCTTGATTGCCCCTTCGGTTTTCTCTAACGTTTATTCATGTCGCCAGTGTCTCTCTATTGTTTATCCTTGATTGCCCCTTCAGTTTTCTCTAACGTTTATTCATGTTGCCAGTGTCTCTGGATTGTCCATTCTTGATTGCTCCTTCGGTTTTCTCTAACGTTTATTCATGTTGCCAGTGTCTCTGGATTGCCCATTCTTGACGGCCCCTTCGGTTTTCGCTAACGTTTATTCATGTAGCCAGTATCTTTGGATAGTCCATCCTTCATTGCCCCTTCAGTTTTCGCTAACGTTTATTCATGTTGCCAGTGTCTCTGGATTGTCCATTCTTGATTGCTCCCTCGGTTTTCTCTAACGTTTATTCATGTTGCCAGTGTCTCTGGATTTCCCATTCTTGACGGCCCCTTCGGTTTTCTCTAACGTTTATTCATGTTGCCAGTGTCTTTATTGTCCATCCTTGATTGCCCCTTCAGTTTTCGCTAACGTTTATTCGTGTTGCCAATGTCTCTGGATTGTCCATTCTTGATTCCCCTTCGGTTTTCTCTTACGTTTATTCGTGTTGCCAGTGACTGTGGATTGTCCATTCTTGATCGCCCCAACGGTTTTCTCTAACGTTTATTCATATTGCCAGTGTCTCTGTATTGTACAACTTTGATTTCCCCATCGGTTTTCTCTAACGTTTATTCATGTTGCCAGTGTCTATGGATTGTGCATCCTTGATTGCTCCATCGGTTTTATCTAACGTTTATTCGTGTTATCAGTGTCTTTGGATTGTCCACCCTTGATTGTCCCTTCGGTTTTCTCTAACGTTTCTTCGTGTTATCAGTGTCCTTGGATTGACCATTCTTGATTTCCACTTTGGCTTTCTCTAACGTTTATTCATGTTACCAGTGTCTCTGGATTGTCCATGCTTCATTGCCCCTTCGGTTTTTTCTAATGTTTGTTCGTGTTATTAGTGTCTTTGGTTTGGCCATTCTTGATTGCCCCTACGGCTTTCTCTAACGCTTATTTATGTTGCCAGTGTCTCTGGATTGCACATCCTTCATTGCCCCTTCGGTTTTCTCTAACGTTTATTCATGTTGCCAGTGTCTCTGGATTGTCCATCCTTGATTGCTCCATCGATTGTATCTAACGTTTATTCTTGTTATCAGTGTCTTTGGATTGTCCATCCTTGATTGCCCCTTCGGTTTTCACTAACGTTTATTCATGTTGCCAGTGTCTCTGGATTGTCCATCCTTCATTGCCCCTTCGGCTTTTTCTAACGTTTGTTCGTGTTATCAGTGTCTTTGGTTTGACCATTCTTGATTTCCCCTACGGCTTTCTCTACGCTTATTTATGTTGCCAGTGTCTCTGGATTGCCCATCCTGCATTGCCCCTTCGGTTTTTTCTAACGTTTATTCGTGTTGCCAGTGTCTCTGGATTGTCCATCCGTGATTGCCCCTTCGGTTTTTTCTAACGTTTATTCATGTTGCCAGTGTCTCTGTCTTTTCCATACTTGATTGCCACTTCGGTTTTTTCTAACGTTTATTCGTGTTGCCAGTGTCTCTGCATCGTCCATCCTTGATTACACCTTCTCTAACGTTTATTCATGTTGCCAGTGTCTCTGTATTGTACAACCTTGATTGCCCCATCGGTTTTCTCTAACGTTTATTCATATTGCAAGTGTCTCTGTATTGTCCATCCTTGATTGCCCTTTCGGTTTTCTCCAACGTTTATTCATGTTGCCAGTGTCTCTAGATTGTCCATTCTTGATTGCCCCTTCGGTTTTCGCTAACGTTTATTCGTGTTGCCAGTGTCTCTGGATTGTCCATTCTTGATTCCCCTTCGGTTTTCTCTTACGTTTACTCGTGTTGCCAGTGTCTCTGGATTGTCCATTCTTGATCTCCCCATCGGTTTTCTCTAACGTTTATTCATGTTGCCAGTGTCTCTGTATTGTACAACCTTGATTGTCCCATCGGTTTTCTTTAACATTTATTCATGTTGCCAGTGTCTCTATATTGGCCATCCTTGATTGCCCTTTCGGTTTTCTCCAACGTTTATTCATGTTGCCAGTGTCTCTAGATTGTCCATTCTTGATTGCCCCTTCGGTTTTCACTAACGTTTATTCATGTTGCCAGTGTCTCTGGATTGTCCATTCTTGATCGCCCCATCGGTTTTCTCTAACGTTTATTCATGTTGCCAGTGTCTCTGTATTGTCCATCCTTGATTGCCCCTTCGGTTTTCTCTAATGTTTATTCATATCGCCAGTGTCTCTCTATTGTTTATCCTTGATTGCCCCTTCGGTTTTCTCTAACGTTTATTCATGTTGCCAGTGTCTCTGGATTGCCCATTCTTGACGGCCCCTTCGGTTTTCGCTAATGTTTATTCATGTAGCCAGTATCTTTGGATTGTCCATCCTTGATTGCCACTTCAGTTTTCGCTAACGTTTATTCATGTTGCCAGTGTCTCTCGATTGTCCATTCTTGATTGCTCCTTCGGTTTTCTCTAACGTTTATTCATGTTGCCAGTGTCTCTGGATTGCCCATTCTTGACGGCTCCTTCGGTTTTCTCTAACGTTTATTCATGTTGCCAGTGTCTCTATTGTCCATTCTTGATTGCTCCTTCGGTTTTCTCTAACGTTTATTCATGTTGCCAGTGTCTCTGGATTGCCCATTCTTGACGGCTCCTTCGGTTTTCTCTAACGTTTATTCATGTTGCCAATACCTCTGGATTGTCCATTCTTGATTCCCCTTCGGTTTTCTCTTACGTTTATTCGTGTTGCCAGTGTCTGTGGATTGTCCATTCTTGATCGCCCCAACGGTTTTCTCTAACGTTTATTCATTTTGCCAGTGTCTCTGTATTGTACAACCTTGATTTCCCCATCGGTTTTCTCTAACGTTTATTCATGTTGCCGGTGTCTCTGTATTGTCCATCCTTGATTGCCCTTTCGGTTTTCTCCAACGTTTATTCATGTTGCCAGTGTCTCTGGATTGCACATCCTTCATTGCCCCTTCGGTTTTTTCTAACGTTTATTCGTGTTGCCAGTGTCTCTGGATTGTCCATCCTTGATTACCCCTTCTCTAACGTTTATTCATGTTGCCAGTGTCTCTGTATTGTCCATTCTTGACTGCCCCTTCGGTTTTCGCTAACGTTTATTCATGTTGCCAGTATATCTGGATTGTCCATCCTTGATTGTCCCTTCAGTTTTCGCTAACGTTTATTCGTGTTGCCAGTGTCTCTGGATAGTCCATTCTTGACTGCCCCCTTCGGTTTTCTCTAACGTTTATTCATGTTGCCAGTGTCTCTGGATTGTCCATCCTTGATTGCTCCATCGGTTTTATCTAACGTTTATTCGTGTTATTCGTGTCTTTGGATTGTCCACCCTTGATTGTCCCTTCGGTTTTCTCTAACGTTTGTTCGTGTTATCAGTGTCCTTGGATTGACCATTCTTGATTTCCCCTTCGGTTTTCTCTAACGTTTATTCATGTTACCAGTGTCTCTAGATTGTCCATCCTTCATTGCCCCTTCGGTTTTTTCTAACGTTTGTTCGTGTTATTAGTGTCTCTGGATTGCCCATCCTTCATTGCCCCTTCGGTTTTCTCTAACGTTTATTCATGTTGCCAGTGTCTCTGGATTGTCCATCCTTGATTGCTCCATCGGTTCTATCTAACGTTTATTCGTGTTATCAGTGTCTTTGGATTGTCCATCCTTGATTGCCCCTTCGGTTTTCACTAACGTTTATTCATGTTGCCAGTGTCTCTGTATTGTCCATCCTTGATTGTCCTTTCGGTTTTCTCCAACGTTTATTCATGTTGCCAGTGTCTCTAGATTGTCCATTCTTGATTGTACCTTCGGTTTTCTCTAACGGTTATTTATGTTGCCAGTATCTCTGAATTGTTCATCCTTGATTGCCCCTTCGGTTTTCGCTAACGTTTATTCATGTTGTCAGTGTCTCTAGATTGCCCATTCTTGACTGCTCCTTCGGTTTTCGCTAGCGTTTATTCATGTTCCCAGTATCTCTGGATTGTCCATCCTTGATTGCCCCTTCAATTTTCACTAACGTTTATTCGTGTCGCCAGTGTCTCTGGATTGCCCATTCTTGATTGCCCCTCCAGTTTTCGCTAACGTTTATTCATGTTGTCAGTGTCTCTGGATTGTCCATTCTTGATCGCCCCATCGGTTTTCTCTAACGTTTATTCATGTTGCCAGTGTCTCTGTATTGTACAACCTTGATTGCCCTTTCGGTTTTCTCTAACGGTTATTTATGTTGCCAGTATCTCTGAATTGTTCATCCTTGATTGCCCCTTCGGTTTTCGCTAACGTTTATTCATGTTGCCAGTGTCTCTGGATTGCCCATTCTTGACGGCCCCTTCGGTTTTCTCTAACGTTTATTCATGTTGCCAGTGTCTCTATTGTCCATCCTTGATTGCCCTTCGGTTTTCTCTAACGTTTATTCATGTTACCAGTGTCTCTGTATTGTACAACCTTGATTGCCCCGTCGGTTTTCTCTAACATTTATTCATGTTGCCAGTGTCTCTGTATTGTCCATCCTTGATTGCCCTTTCGGTTTTCTCCAACGTTTATTCATGTTGCCAGTGTCTTTGGATTGCACATCCTTTATTGCCCCTTCGGTTTTTTCTAACGTTTATTAGTGATGCCAGTGTCTCTGGATTGTCCATCCTTGATTACCCCTTCTCTAACTTTTATTCATGTCGTCAGTGTCTCTGTATTGTCCATCCTTCATTGCCCCATCGGTTTTAACTAACGTTTATTCATGTTGCCAGTGTCTCTGTATTGTCCAACCTTGATTGCCCCATCGATTTTCTCTAACGTTTATTCATGTTGCCAGTGTCTCTCTATTGTTTATCCTTGATTGCCCATTCGGTTTTCTCTAACGTTTATTCATGTTGCCAGTGTCTCTGGATTGTCCATTCTTGACTGCCCCTTCGGTTTTCGCTAACGTTTATTCATGTTGCCAGTGTCTCTGGATTGTCCACCCTTGATTGTCCCTTCGGTTTTCTCTAACGTTTGTTCGTGTTATCAGTGTCTTTGGATTGACCATTCTTGATTTCCCCTTCTGCTTTCTCTAACGTTTATTCATGTTACCAGTGTCTCTGGATTGTCCATCCTTTATTGCACCTTCGGCTTTTTCTAACGTTTGTTCGTGTTATCAGTGTCTTTGGTTTGACCATTCTTGATTGCCCTTACGGCTTTCTCTAACGCTTATTTATGTTGCCAGTGTCTCTGGATGGCCCATCCTTCATTGCCCCTTCGGTTTTTTCTAACGTTTATTCATGTTGCCAGTGTCTCTGTCTTTTCCATCCTTGATTGCTCCTTCGGTTTTTTCTAACGTTTATTCGTGTTGCCAGTGTCTCTGCATCGTCCATCCTTGATTACACCTTCTCTAGCGTTTATTCATGTTGCCAGTGTCTCTGGATTGCCCATCCTTCATTGCCCCTTCGGTTTTTTCTAACGTTTATTCGTGTTGCCAGTATCTCTGGATTGTCCATCCTTGATTGTCCCTTCAGTTTTCACTAACGTTTATTCGTGTTACCAGTATCTCTGGATAGTCCATTCTTGACTGCCCCCTTCGGTTTTCTCTAACGTTTATTCATGTTGCCAGTGTCTCTGGATTGTCTATCCTTGATTGCTCCATCGGTTTTATCTAACGTTTATTCGTGTTATCAGTATCTCTGGATTGTCCATCCTTGATTGTCCCTTCGGTTTTCTCTAACGTTTGTTCGTGTTATCAGTGTCCTTGGATTGACCATTCTTGATTTCCACTTCGGCTTTCTCTAACGTTTATTCATGTTACCAGTGTCTCTGGATTGTCCATCCTTCATTGCCCCTTCGGTTTTTTCTAACGTTTGTTCGTGTTATTAGTGTCTTTGGTTTGGCCATTCTTGATTGCCCGTACGGCTTTCTCTAACGCTTATTTATGTTGCCAGTGTCTCTGGATTGCCCATCCTTCATTGCCCCTTCGGTTTTCTCTAACGTTTATTCATGTTGCCAGTGTCTCTGGATTGTCCATCTTTGATTGCTCCATCGGTTGTATCTAACGTTTATTCGTGTTATCAGTGTCTTTGGATTGTCCATCCTTGATTGCCCCTTCGGTTTTCACTAACGTTTATTCATGTTGCCAGTGTCTCTGGATTTTCCACCCTTGATTGTCCCTTCGGTTTTCTCTAACGTTTGTTCGTGTTATCAGTGTCTTTGGATTGACCATTCTTGATTTCCCCTTCGGCTTTCTCTAACGTTTATTCATGTTACCAGTGTCTCTGGATTGTCCATCCTTCACTGCCCCTTCGGCTTTCTCTAACGTTTGTTCGTGTTATCAGTGTCTTTGGTTTGACCATTCTTGATTGCCCCTACGGCTTTCTCTACCGTTTATTCATGTTGCCAGTGTCTCTGGATTGCCCATCCTTCATTGCCCCTTCGGTTTTTTCTAACGTTTATTCGTGTTGCCAGTGTCTCTCGATTGTCCATCCGTGATTGCCCCTTCGGTTTTTTCTAACGTTTATTCATGTTGCCAGTGTCTCTGTCTTTTCCATCCTTGATTGCTCCTTCGGTTTTTTCTAACGTTTATTCGTGTTGCCAGTGTCTCTGCATCGTCCATCCTTGACTACACCTTCTCTAACGTTTATTCATATTGCCAGTGTCTCTGGATTGCCCATCCTTCATTGCCCCTTCGGTTTTTTCTAACATTTATTCATGTTGCCAGTGTCTCTGTATTGTACAACCTTGATTGCCCCATCGGTTTTCTCTAACGTTTATTCATGTTGCCAGTGTCTCTGTATTGTCCATCCTTGATTGCCCTTTCGGTTTTCTCCAACGTTTATTCATGTTGCCAGTGTCTCTGTATTGTCCATTCTTGATTGCCCCTTCGGCTTTCGCTAACGTTTATTCATGTTGCCAGTGTCTCTGGATTGTCCATTCTTGATTGCCCCTTCGGTGTTCTCTAACGTTTATTCGTGTTATCAGTGACTTTCGATAGACCATTCTTGATTGCCCCTTCGGTTTTCTCTAACGTTTATTCGTGTTGCCAGTGTCTCTGGATTGTCCATCCTTGATTGCCCCTTCGGTTTTCTCTAACGTTTATTCATGTTGCCAGTGTCTCTGGATTTTCCATTCTTGATTGCCCCTTCGGTGTTCTCTAACGTTTATTCGTGTTATCAGCGACTTTGGATAGACCATTCTTGATTGCCCCTTCGGTTTTCTCTAACGTTTATTCGTGTTGCCAGTGTCTCTGGATTGTCCATCCTTGATTGCCCCTTCGGTTTTCTCTAACGTTTATTCATGTTGCCAGTGTCCCTATCTTTTGCATCAGTAATAATGAAACAAACATATATAATTGATTGATTAGTGATTAGCGCCAACTTCTTCAGAATTTCAACTGTATCGTGGCGTTCAAACATATATGCAATTATCTATTAGAAGAGTTTGAAGATACCAAAGGGGCAATCCGAATCCGTATATTAAAGAAGAATAGACAACACAATGGCCAGAAGAAAAAGTACAAAAGGACAAACAACTATCTACAAAACATACACATAAAACAAAAGATCGAGTAACACTAACCCCACTAAACACCGGGCGAGAACTCAGGTGCTCCGGAAGGGTCAGCAGTTCCTGCTTTACTAGTGGCACCCGATAAATTTATTAACTCGTATTTTTTTTTATTATTTTATTCCAGAACACAATGAATGTGGTGTTATGTGGAAAAGGAAAAGATGCCTCTAACTAGCATTGTATAAGAAATCAGTTCATTATAGAATAAATAGAAAACAAACAATACCTTCAAAATCTCCTCTCAACGAAATGGCTAATACATTAATGTAATAATATATCGCCAGCAAACTTAAGACTCACGTTAGTACAGACAAAAGCTCCAGAATTATTTAAAAAATCAAATCGTTTCTAAATTCATTTCTTAAATGAAGTAAGCCAATGCAAATTCGTCTAGAATTTCTTGCCAAGGAAAGGTGACAAACGTGAAAATAAGCCATGTCTTCATTCATGGAAGTATATATTGTTGTACCCTTCCCACGTTTGAAAAAAAATTGTGGGAGGATTCATTTTAATCTTTCTTGCCAACAAGTGCATCTCATTAATCACAATTGATGTCCTCCGTCATAATCTACAATCTACGTAGTTCAAGGTGCCTCGGATGTTACATACCGTAGTGAGTCCAGAACCGGATAATATCTACTAGCATAGGTCTTGATTTTATAAATGCACTGGGCATAGGTCCTGATTTTACTTACTGGGCCTAGCTACTGATTGTATGTAGTGGTTCTGACCGCAGTTTTACGGACTTGGACATGGTCCGGATTTTATTTTGGAGAGAAAGATATTGCTAGGAACCTTATCTGCAGGAACAACAACATATTTGTCGTGAATAGTTGAAAGGGTTTAGCAACATGATCTTTCAATATAGATGTTGCTCTTTTACTCATTGGCCTAGATACGATAACGTAACCCCCATTCCGCTTGTGCTTCATTTAGGGTTACGAATCGATCTCATTCAACGTATGGGAGCAAATTAAAATTTTCAAGACCGGTTTCGTATTTGAAAATTGTTACTTGTCCGCCATAACACCTTACGTAGACTCTCGCGATGGGCGGAGCCTATCCATATATGCCAAATATGGAAAATGTTACTACGAAAAAGTCGATTTTACTATAAAATTGATCCAAATAATAATTCTTTATTCCATAAGCAAATACAACTTATAGGATTTACAATACAAATACATTTTACATTATACAACATTATACAATTATAACCATTACAATATAATATAATATAGCGGAGAATGACATACATAATAAAATAATTTTCAACAGAAATACATGTATATAAGTTTTACAATCAATTAATTACCGGTCTTCCGAATTTTTTCTGCAATATATAAATATTTTCCTATATTATTTAATTCTTTAACATTACGTACAGATAGTAACTGTATCAATTTAAAAGTAGACGGGTTTCTATAATAATATTTTTTTTATATATTTACATCTAATATCGGCATATTTATCACATTCTAAAATGAAATGGTATTCGTCTTCGACAGATTTTTTATTACACATAGTACATATACGTTCATTTCTGACAATATTAAAATATCTACCAGATTCTATATTTAATACATGAGAATTTATTCTATATCTAGTAATACATGTTTTATATAAACTATTTACAGGACGATTTAAATAAAATTGCATATTATGACCTTCATGGATATATTGGTACAAATTACATTTTGACGAGTTTTCAAAAAATGATAAACCTTCAGCTATATAGTTATCAATGACTCTTTGCTTAAATTCATATAAAAATAATGATATCTCAAAAACGAGGCAAGTGCGCGTGAACTAGCAACTTGTAAACAAAATGTCGGACAGAAAGAAGATTTCATGCATTCAAATTGTCAGATGGATATAAGTCTACCATGGATTGCTGCAGCGATTATTTAACACCTCAAGGTTTACCTAAATATATTTATCTTTCACCCCCGTTAATTTTTCCAACCACTTACAACGGAATTAGGACAAAAAACCGCCCGGTGTGAATCACTCCGGGCGCTGCTCCCATACGTTGAATGGGATCGATTCGTAACCCTAAATGGAGCACAAGCGGAATGAGGGTTACGTTATCGTATCTATCATTGGCCTTTTTGCTTTGCTGATAGGAATTTAAATCAATGACCTCACAGTAGCTATAACTCAATCTGAAAGTGTATCACCCTCCCATTTTTCTCGTTGAGTCCATTTTCTAGCATAACCCTCCACATCATCCATATGTAGTTTGAAATTGTATCCAATTTATGAACTATGGCTCGTGGCATTTTGAACCTTTAGGAAGGATTTTACGAAGAATCGCCTTGTCAATGATGTTCAATTCTCCCGTAATGACGTGGCCAGTGGGACTACATTTGCATTAGGAATTGTGACAGGAATCATCGCGAGGTTTAGCTTTGAGGTTATCAATGCAGAAAGTATTGGAAATAAAATGATAGGAACATATTTATCTTTGAAATAAGGAGAAACGATAGCCAGTGCCGTCTTAAAGCAAGGGTTTGACGATACCAAGGAGGTAATCAGAATCCGTATATCGAAGAAGAACAAACAACACAATGGCCATGAGAAAAAGTACAAACGGACAAACAACGATCTACAAAACATACACATAACACTAAAGATCGAGTAACATGAACCCCAATAAAAACCGGGTGTGAACTCAGATTCTTCGGAAGGGATAGATGTTGCTGCTCCATTAGTGACACACGTCATGTTACTCTAGTTACAAACCCGGTGATAAGTCATGAATGAGAAAACGACCGAAAAGTGTTTACGACAAGTGCAAAATGCGTTATGAATAATTTTCTTTAAAGGGGTTTTTAAAGAGTGGTAAAGGTATCAACAGAATAGAAAACATTAAAAAGAGAAACTGTACAGATAACAAAATGAAAAACAAAAAATACCACACTGTCAGAACAGTTATAAAATCTAACAGAAAAACAATAAATACCACACTGT
>MJUT01008657.1:0-14273 GCA_002080005.1 Gigantidas platifrons
ACAGCAATGGCCCCAACAAGAAAGTAAAGATACTGAAAATTCAACGACATAACACAACAATGACCAACAAAATTCCAGACTATGGGTTAAACATGATTTTTAGATACCTACATTTTGTAAGCACCCCCTTCCTGTAAAATCAATCCATAATGCATTCAACAGATGTAGAATCTAGGACACAATGGCAAGTCCACTCCATATTGAATTGATAAGACGGGTTAGAAATGTGTCAGAAGACAAATCATACATTTGTACATTGTCAACTACAAAAGCTTACATGTACATATATCGTAATAAATAAATGTGACAACAAAAGTCTGAAGTGGAAAGTCCATTAACAAGTATTAAAGGCAAATTTAAAGGCATATTCACCCATAAAACAACTAAGGGACAACTGTTAAATAATCCAGACTAGGTACAGACAATTTCAAGTATTTAAAGTATTACAAGGTGCTGGCATTTAATTTATTTATCCGTACGGCCAACAAATAAGCTTGTTGAACAAGTGCGCCGCCATTACGATTTTATAATAAAAGAGACGGTTACGGAAAAAACACGTAGTTTTCTGGAAATTTTTCCGAAATCGTCAAAAAAAAGTTTAGGGTCGAGAATTTGGCCGAAAAAAAATAGGGTGGGTCGGGTAACCGGAAACACACATATTTTTTTTTTGGCCTTACTATCATTCAGTGAAAAATGAATTAATAAAAACAATTATAGGAAGCAAGTTTTATAATTTGAAAAAAATTACAAATATAAAAGATGTCAAAACTTTGATGGAAAAAAGTTCCCATAATTTGGAAGGTTGTTTAGTTGACAACTTTCCCAGCGGTAAGAAACCGTCTCAGCTGTCTAGCCGTTTTCATTTGGTACAGTGAAGGATAAATATGATATACGTTATAAATTCTGGAAGATAAAAATAATTTGAAGACAAATTATAAACTTCTAAAATCTAGGTTGATTCTTGACTTATATCTGTCAAAAAAATTATGTTTGCAACGCAGCTGAAAAATTCGGAATGAATGATGGCAGCCATCAAAACAGACGGTTTTCTTGTTGTAATAGATGTTTTTCAAAGAAGCGATGGTTCTACAAATTTATTTTAATCAAAGTGTTATGCACAAACATGTTTTGTGAACATAAATTCGGTCAAAATCCATTCCTAACGTTCACAACCTAACCGGGAATAATTAACAGAGTTATCGGTCTGTCAACGAAGATCACCCCACATCAAACTCCGCGATAAATAGCGAGATTTGAAAGAAATGGCCGACATTGATATTGGACGCTTTTATTTCTCATTAAACTTTGCACCAAACATCATCTGTCAATTTTTTTTATGTTCGCGTTGCTTTACGTTTGCACAGGTGGTTGTTGATGTGGTGTTCTGGAGAAGATTTACAACATACTTATGAGGAAATAATAATTTTTTTGCATTGGGAAGTCGATAAAAATATTTGTTTTTATTGACAAGGTCTTAATTTTTATGTTCACATCTTCATAGTTGCGAACATAACATCTGGACGGAACTAAATTTTGTGATCATAACATATTGACGGACATATTATGTTAGCAACACTTCAGTCTGACAAATATTTAATGTTAGCAAATCTTCAAGGGGTATTTTATTGAACTTCAAATCAATTTTAGATTACTTGGTCCATATTTATTATTGTTTTTTTCATTTATCTAACGTTTCTGAGTAAAATTTTGATGATAATATTGAATACTACAAAGATATTGAAAATAATTGTGTTGCTAACATAAAAAATGTCTGTAAAAATTCTGTCATTTTTCATATGTTCACAACATCCATTTTTTATACGGTTTTGCAAAACCGTATTTACTTGTGGCCTTTCGGCCATTTTTGTTTGTTTACATGACAACCGTCATGATCTTATCACCTGTCGAGACAGAGATGGCTCATCAAAATATAGATCTGGTGCTTGTTAGACAACACTACACTTTGAATGTTACTACTTTTGCAGATTTAAAGATAACTTATCGTGTCTCAAATGGTAAATGTTTAACTATGACAAATTGTCAGGAGGATTAAAATGCCGATATTTATATTGTTTCTCTTGCTTGTATTATTACGCTAGTTTTCATTCATAAAAATATTCCGACAAGTAACGTAAATTAGCGACTTGTCCTGCATTGAATTTTACGATAAATCTAGTTGTGTATGTTCCGTTTTCATTTTTTTGACATTGTATAATAATGCATGATTTTTGTAATGCTTTGAGTATCAATTATTGTGTGAATTAAGTATTTATGTCGTTTCCTTGTAATGGGATTCCCCTTATAAGCTCATTAATTATATCCTGCCATATACGACAGTAAGCGAAATAGTTCACAGTGATCGTGCGAAAATTTATGGAATCGGTTCTAAGGCCATACAAAGTTAATTTCTTGGTTCTCAGGCCCGCCCGCATGTGGAAATTCGTCGCCGCATTGCCGATTTTTTTGCAAAAATAGTAAAAAAAATAATTTAAATGCGATAGCGCTGTCCGTACGGAAAAAACACCCGCATCCGTTTTTCTCTTATATCGCGTGGTCGGTGAAATGCTTTAAAACGCATCATGCTTAAATGAGATTTAAAGCATCGTTATGACAATGTATAAATAAAAAACGTGTTTCCGTTTGACATTTAGACAAAATGTCAATCGTTTCTGTGCAAATTCGGCACAAATGTTTGCCAGTTTTACCAGGAAACATAATAGGGGGCTTCTCCGAAGCTTGTACCTTATTGGAATTGTTTACGGAAGAAATAAAATTGAAATTTTCAATAAAGTAATGAAAAGATTTATACATTGCCATATTTTTCACAAAAAAAAAGAAGAAAAAATGCCTCCCTCATCACTTTTTACAGCAGTAAAAGGATAAAAAAAAATGCCGCCCTCCCTCATCAATTTTGACAAAAAAGGGCCTGAGAACCAAGTAATTAACTTTGCATGGCCTAATTAGTTTAATTTTGAGAACAGAATCAGCATAACAGAAATAATGAAAAACGTGGCATTGACGTAGGACGCTCTTTAAGCCTTTACAAAGATGTGAACAGTTACTGGCGTAATAATTTATTCTATTATTTTCGCGTGGGTTTGTTGACAAACATTAATCAAAGGTAGAACACCATATGAAAAGTGCATGATGAAATATAAGTAAGATCTAGCATAATTAAGGGGAGATAATTGGACTTATTGATATTTTTGTTGTTGTTCTGTGTTGGTGACCTCAAAAGCAAATCACCTCTTAGGGAATGACCATTTAACTTGAAGGGGGGGTTATGGTTTTTTCATAAAAAAATATTCTGATTTTGGTGGATGAAAAAAAAATAATCTGATTCAGAGTTTTTGTCATATAACCTAATGATAAATTCTGGAAAAAATTTCGCGCTTTGCCCGACAAAAAAAATAAATATTTTAACTCTCGTCTTGTCTGAATAAAAAATGAAACTTTAACCAAAGCTAGTACACCATATGAAAATGTGCATGAAGAAAAATAATTACGGACCTGCTTAATCAAGGGGGAGATAATTGGACTTGAGGATACTTTCATGTTGACCAGATGTAGATGACATTGTAAGAAAATCTACTCCTCTTTGGTTTGTAAGATGTCAATGAAACTTTTAACCAAAAGAAGTAAATCCAATCATGATTGATTGATTGATTTTTGGTGTTTAACGCCACTTTCAACAATATTTCAGCTATATCATGGCGACCAGTTTTAGTGGTGGAAGAAGCCGGAGTACCCGGAGAGAACCACCGACCATGGGCAAGCAACTGGTAAACTTTATCACTTGCGGTTGCGAGTCGATCGAGTGCACCCTTTTTTGTAAATCCAATCAACCTGTGCATAATTATGGTATTGCATGAAGGAGGGATAATCAGACTTTGCTGCATTATGTTGTCAAATTGGGCCACAGAAGTATTCTTTTGTGGCATGGCCACAGTACTCCGTATTGCATTGGGCTTCATTTCAACATCAGGAGTCAAAATCTATATAAGTAAGACATAAGTTTCCTTGTGAAAAAGAAGACCAATTACACATTAAAGCATCTTTTCAAGTTCTAGTCACATATGCCATTGACCAATTAAATTGTAGCTACCTTGATTTAAATAATAAAGTCAGAAGAGGTCATAAAAACAGAAAATAGAATGGAGCTGCATGCAGTGACATATAGGAACAGTTTTAATTTGATTGGTCAATAGTAAACACATAAGCACTTGGACATGTTGGATATAGCCATAATAAAAGATGTCAAATACTGTGATGTCATACTTACCAGAGTTATGGCTTATACCAAGTTAATGACATTTAGTGGTTCATCTTGTCAGTAAGATCTCTGTCACTTGGCTCTTAACCCATTCCACATTTGAGTGAACATTTTATTGAGAAGTTTGAGATATTTGCTATGATGGTTGATTTAGTATAGTACATGCCAGTCATAATATAACATATAACCTTGACCTCATTGACATTGTTAAGTTGACACCCTGAATACACAGACTTGTTACCAATTATTGGTCAAATGATTCATCACGAAGTATGTCGGACATGTTATGTTCCTCATATATACATTGTACTTAACACTGCAAAATAAAAAGCCCAAGCATGTCAGATGCACAAAGAGCTACACTATCACTTCTCTGCAGCATTAAAGTTGGTGATGTATGTTAGTATGGAATGTCTGCTTATTTGGAAATCATCCATTCTTGGAATCACAGCTAATATAAAGTTTCAAGCTTTCGCGCTTTGATTAAATGTTAATTATAAGCTTATTAAGTCTGCCATAGACTTCCTGTTGGAAAAAAAATCTTCCCTTGTAATAGCTGCACCCATGTACATTTTTGTACATCAGAAAAATTTCTCATTATAAATTTAAAGATTTTTTTTTTTTGATCTGATGGGAGTGTTTTGGCTCTATTATTTGGAATATGCCATAGGACTCTATGGAAAAATAATTCTAAATTCTAAGTTATTGAATGATGATGCTTAAACTAATTCCACAGCACCCAATTATCTTTGTGATCTTGTTCCGTCAACTATACAGAGCACAACTGTGTAATGGTTCTGACCTAATTGTACCTTTCTGTAGACTTTCTTTGACGACTGACTCCTTTATTCCATCTACTATAAAGAGTTGGAACAAGCTCGACACGTCCATTAAAAGCTTAGATACGATAACAAAGTTCAAGAATGCATTACGTCTCAATAGTGATTATCCTAAGCAATTACCAAAACATTTTTCCTATGGCCCTAGAAAACTTAACATTATCTTAACCCAAATTAGATGTTCAGCCTCATTTTTGAACTATGATCTGTTTAAAATAAATATTGTAGCTAGTCCTAATTGCAACTGCGGATTCCCAAGAGAAGATGCTGAACACTTCTTTTTCTTCTGTAAAAGATATTCTTTACTACGAAATGACTTGTTACACAGCCTCATCTGGGTGCCATTTAACATTGATTTAAATTTAATCACAAAAGGAAGTGATAACCTCACCCTTGATGAAAATATTCGAGTCTTTCGAAATGTATATAAATTTATTAAAGAGTCCAAACGGTTTCTAATTGTTTAAAATGTTCATAAGCATTGCATCCATCCACTTTCACATCTTTTTTTGTTTCTTTTTTTATATATAGTCTATATATATATATTTTCTTATTTTGTTTTGTTTGATTTCTTATCAAGAATTACATCTCATTATTTTGTCTGACATATCGTGCATGCTCTTGTTGTTGTTATTATTGATAATTACACTGTAAACGGGAGAGGACTTCATAAGTTAGCGCAACTTGTGTCCAATCCTTTTTGTCATTTGTTCAAATAAAATTGTTATAAACTAAAATAAACTAATTCCATTATGCTTTCAGATTGGCTGAAATTTCAGCAATCTTCTTTTCAAATCCACAAGTGATGGTATTGTTATAATGAAAATTACTTAATGACCTTCATGCAAAGTTGGTTTTGTATATACATGTATATCAGAAATCCAAGATGGCCACCACAGCAGAACATATTATTTGTATAGGGAAAATGAATGAATGATTTTATTTAGAAACTGGAAATTTGATTGAACCCAAACTTTACATGGGTCATGAATAATTATTGAGTGGTCCCTTAATACAAATTTACCTTTTGTGTGGATTTGAAATCAAACATGTCTGGCTTTGCAGAGCAAAATTTGACATATAACCTAATAGAGGGGAAAATTCAATTTTTTTTCTCTGGAATTACTGAACTATTTGAAAGCAAACTGTGCCCGAATGTTCTTTGATGGCCCTCAGGAATTTGTTTTTATGTCTTGCCATCAGTGACTTTCGTTGCAGTTGAAATGTAAGTATTGCTTCTTATTAACATATATGCATCTGATTGTGACTATGTAACATTTTATTTCATCCTCCATAATATTATTTCTGGCAGATTATTTTTAATATAAAATATTATCCTTGAACAATATATTTCAATATTAAATTTCTTCCAATGCTATTATATATTTTCCCGATGAGGTGGAAGAAATTTAATATACAAATATTCCATGTGATTTTGGTCAATATACAAGAATATTTTCCAGAGGTACCTTGAATTGCATGGATATTTTAGATTGCCCGACGCCAACGGCGGAGGGTAATGTAACAGTGTTCGAAATTAGCGGTGGTCCGATGGCCCGCGGCCAGTGATTTATTTGTCTGGCCGGTGGAAATTTCACAACCACAAGTCCAATTGGCTTGTGGAATATTTTTCATAAAAATTAATGATCACGTCATTTGCTGAATTCTCGCATTCAAATTGAACAACTGCGTTCAGCCATGACCAAGTTGACGGGATATTCCCTGTTTTAAAAATAACTTTAGCTCAGAATCGTAAATAGCAGTTTGCGCATGCAGTAAATAGATGTGTTTTCGACCCAATATCTTTTCATCCTGGTGTAAAACTTGGACCGGAACAAAGCTGACATCATTTAAAAAAAAAATTTACCGATTACAAATTATGTTCAAACACAAACTAGTGTAATCTTCAGTAATATAAGTATGATCATTATGTATTATGAATACATGACTACACAATATTTTGTGGGATTTTTTTTTATCCATTTAAAACCTGAGGGGTGAATCATTTTGGGGCGTACTGTCTTGTTGCTTAACTCCGTCCATATTGTTTAACTTCCGGTATAGAAAAATAAAAACCTATGGCTAATTTATTTACATATTTTGACGGGACCCTACCGCAGTTGTTCACATAATTGGAAGTGTGCTGAAAAACATTTTTAAAAGGGGGTATGAAGAGTTAAGGAATAGAAAATTACCAGAAATCTGGAAAAGGGACCGGACATGGCTCAAATACGAATACATGTCAAAACACCGGCCCCACTTTTTTTCCAAAATATTTTAACTTTTGTGATTCAAATGTTAATAAATGTCTTCCCGCGAATCGTTTTTGTTCGAATATTTTTTTTGCACTTAAATCGTGAAAGTAACAATAATATGTTTTTGTTTAATTATATTTGTATTGATCTATTTATTAAAATTATAAAATTAATGATGATTGCATTTAATTAAATTTATATATTTCATTAATTATTACAATTATATGCCTTGATAAAGAAAAGGACAAAGCCATCAAAAGAATTTTGAGAAGTTTAAGCTTTGATAACAATGGCTTGGTCAAGCCTTACTGGAAAATATATTTACGACATGATTCTGGCATGATCCAACATTATCCATTTATCATGGAAAGTGAATGTTGTATCAGTTGCAATAAGGTAGTTAGAACAAGACAGTATATAAATTTACCAGACAAATCTTGAATTACAAGACATCACACATGATATCATCGTTTGAGTAGAATTTATTTTTACTAAGCATGCCATTTTGGCTGACAAAATTGGGAGCGTTTTGGTAAAATAATTTTTATTCTGAAAAAAAAGTGGGGGTGTTTTGACCTGTTTCCTTCAAATACGACGAAGGCTTGAACGTAATGATTTTCCATGTACCAGGATATGACAAGAGGCTGAGTGAAGATGAATGGGGAGGGGGGGTGGAGTGATGAGGATGAGGAGAACGAATATGTATTCGAGCCAGTAAAGCTCTCATAAGTACTGGCACGAATGGCTTGTAAGTTCCAAATCCCAAAGTGATTGACATCCATGCATTTCAAGGTACCGAGGGAAAATGTTCCTGTATATTGACCACAGTCACATCGAATATTTGTAATATCATATTTTAATAGTAAAATAATTAATCAAAACTAAACAAAAAATATTAATAAGTGTAAGTTGACAAACAGCAAGAAATTTCAAGTAGTCTAACAGTTCTTATAATAAACATTAACAGCATGTGATGTTATTAAAATTAAATATAGGTTGCCAATGTTTATATCTTTGTCGTTTGTTTACAATAGATTGGTTTAAACTGGATTTCATCACTGCACTCACATGCGCGAATTTCAAACGTTAAATTTCCTGGTGGGTGTGGCAAGTGAACCTAGAATAGATAAAATCGCGAAAAATATAGAATTTCTAATATTAAAAGAAATCTAGTTCTAAAATATAATATCAAAATATATCTGTGTATAATATTCTTCCATTAATCAATATCGACTGTTACCAATGAATCTTTTTAAATTTTTATTATATTTAAAGGTTTGAAGATCAATTAAACTGTTATTTAAATTGACAGTGTTGTGGCTATAATACTTTTTCTGTATATATGGGCAAGAATTTGCTATCGGTACCTGAAAGTGTGACATCAACAATAAAAAATAAAAGGGCAAACATTCATTATGTTACATCCTGAAAAGATAGCAAATTCCATGTAGTTTCTGAAAATATTAGTAGTTTTTCAGCTTTCTTGTATCTGTGCAGAAAGTTTCCATACTAAATTTCTAGCATGTAAATGTTGACACAATGTTTTTATAAACAACCTAGGACCATAGCTCACAAACAAATTCTTTAAAGGTTCAATAGTTGAACAAGTTGGCAGTGTTAAACTCTTTTAATGTCACTTAATTTTATCACACAAAGTTTTAACCTTGAGGCACATATATATATGGTCTGCAAAAAAATAAAATTGTCAATGTTACAAACATATATTTAAATACTATTTATCAATATTTCGACATATATTTTTCAAAGTACATTGTATTTATTTATCAAAACATTGCTTATTCTGTAAGTATTATTTTCAGAAACAAATACTCGCTGGAACTTTCATACCATTTTGATTACTGTGACATGTTATGTATGTAACATTGACAAAAATTTATTGACTAAGAAAAAAAAATTGTTTATTTATTTTGCATTGATTCTTTGAATTGTTCTGCTTCTTTCAGTATTAATAACAAAATAAAAATACAATACAAGCAGGGCTTTCAATAGAAGCCGGTAGCCGGCGATTTTCGCCGTTTATTTAGAGAAAGACCGCCGGCTATTTTGTTGAAAAAAAAATGAAATTTTATTTCAATCATGTGAATATTGTTGTCGTGTTTCGATAATAAATCTATATTTACGGCGCTTTATTTATATATTTTTTTGCTTCCTGGAATAACAGTTTTCCGATATACTGTTTAATACATGTTTTTTCAATGGTCGAGAGATTTGTTCAGGACTAGTACTGTATCCCAGAGATTCCCAAACAAATCCGGTAAAAATAAATTTGGTCCAGAAAACATTGGTTTCCACCGGACCAACTATCCAGTATAAAATACAGGGTTTGTTGTATAATAGAGCCCTGTTTGATCTCCAATTTGTCCATAATTTATTTTGATTAAAACTAAAGTGAAATGCCAGATCAAAACACTTTTCTTGTATCATTTATCCATGCTTTGATGAAGTTCAAGGACATTCACATTGACAAAATTAAAGTCGCAATCTCAGAAATGCTTTAATGAACGAAAATATCAATATTTGAAATTATAAGTACAATGCCTTCCCGGGAAAGACATTTGAAAGAAAATGGCAAAGGAAAACAAAAAGTTTGACACTGTATTTTTCAACTTCGTAAGTTGATAAAAAAAAGAGTTATTTCCCTTTGTTATATATATACTTGAAACAAAATTAACAAAATCTAAATATGCCATTTACAATATTTTATTATCAAACACAATAAAACTACTTAAGTGTAATCTGAAATAATAACCTGTCTACTTAAACTGAAACAAAGATCATATTTAGCAACAACCAGTTCTATACATTACCTGTAGTAATAACACACATGCGTAAATAGACATCCATTACTTCTTCCTTCTGTATTGACGTCCAGGTTTGGTCCACCAAGTATATAACTTGTACTTATATGCACCTTATTTGCACCCACAAATAATAAAGATAAAAAAAAAAATATAACTTGTACTTATATGCACCTTATTTGCACCCACAACATTGAATAATTAAAAATTTCGAATAAAAGGTAAAAATAAACTAATATACAGATATTTTGAAGAACTTTACAGTTATACCAGTGTTGTGGACAATACTGGTATAAATTGATCCATAATTTGCATAAGATCAATTATATCAAATTTTGTTCTACTTTGGGTTATTGTTTCCTTTTTTCTAGACAACATTCTTTATTTTTAGTAGAAACCAAAATGAAGCAAATGAACCACAGATTAACAGCTATATCATGGTACTTTATACAGCAACTCATGAAATATTTTAAGTAACATAAGAAAATTACCTGTAGACATTTTGGGAATAAATTTTAATCAGGGAGTAGACATTTTGGGGAAAAAATGTCTAATTAACCAAAATTGACCTGTAGACATTTTGGGATGACCCCAGATTAACACATTAAAGAGAAAATTAATTGATTCAGACCCCCTGACATATTGTCCTTTTATTCACAGGTCGCACGCATAAAATTGCCCCTTTTCAGTTTTGCACCCTGCCCTTCTTAAATCCTAGCTAGAACACAGACAAGAATCACTCTGGACCGGACACGTAAAAATTATCGGAGGTGGATATCAATTTGGCGCCAAATTTAAACATGATGTCTTTCGTGCAAAATACGATAGAGGACTTGATTTAGGCTTTTGGTAAATATTGAAACCTTTGAAATGGACAAATATTACAAGCTTTTTTTTGATTAAGACAAATGGTTGAAAAGATCCACTAAAATTTGTATTTATCTGTGAATTTAAATAAAATACTTTGCTTTATTTATATAAAAAAAAAAATTCCACAAAATGTTTACTTCAAAGCAGACTTGTTTTAACAAACAATGTTCAGAAAAATATTAATATATACAGTTAGTTTGCATTACTAAAACGAGAAATGGAAAATTGGTAGCCCTTGGTTGAAAGCACTCACTGCAGGATATTTTTTCGGTCCTGTGAAATTCTTTATTGAGCTTAATGATATTGCAGCTCTCCACAGTTGTTGATGGATATATAAAAAACAATGTTTTCTGGCACGTCCAAGGGGCTTTGCCCCACTGGACCCCCTACAAGGGCACTGCCTTTGACCTGATGGTAGCCTTTAGCGGCCCCCAAACCCCCAGCCGAAAAATGTCGGCGCATTTCTCCACCTACCTTTTGGAAATAGCCTGCTACTTCAAAACTTATTGAAATCCCTGTACAAGTCATTTTATGAGTTTATATTAAACAAAGTCAAAACAGCTAAATCTTAAAAGAAAATACTAGTGCATGTAACACGAATTTGACAGAAAATTCAATAGGTTTACTCATAGCTGTAAATATTTTTTACTTGCCGCTATACGGAAAAACTTTAAATTGCAAACTGAATCGTATAAATAACCGACTTGATTACGACATGTCCAATCATATTCTGCAAAATATGTACCCCCCCAGCATCCGTTTATTGTATGTAACACTGTTTTGACGGGAACGTGTTACATACATAGTCCTTTTTTCACTGCAGTATTTAGAAAACAATAAAGCCCACACACAAATATCTTTATAATGATGGAAAACTTACATGTCTAAATGGAAGTTTAGCAATTTAAATTTACAGAGTAAACAGACAACAAAGTAAGCAGGGTGTTAAATGTCACGCTTTGTGTTACCAAATATACACCAGTTGTGACATTTTGAAACTGTACAACTTAGTAAGAAAACACACCAGAATCATTTTAAATCTTTATTTATTTGCAAAATTAAAATAATTTTGTAGTTAACAACATAGATATGCATAAATCTGAAACTTTGACCTCTTTTAAGCCCAGAAAAGATCGTTAACATGATTTTTTTTTAAATTCCCCGATATAGAATTCTTGCCCATATATATTTACCTGTAAATTTTATTTATAAAATATTATCTGGATGGGTCAGGTGATTTATTAATCAAGTGTCGGAAATAATATTACATACCTACTTAGTATCAAATATTATCCGATTAACGGCTCATTTGATGGATCAGGTGATTTATCAATGAGCGACGGAAATAATATTACAGATGCGTCTCGTGATTTTATAATCAGTGTCAGACATAATATTACATACCGTAGTATAAAATATTATCCGTATTATCTCATTTGATGGTTCAGGTGATTTATCATTAATCGTCTGAAATAATATTTACCATAACATAAAATTTATGATAATAAATTTTATGTTATGGTAAATATTTTATAATAAAAAACTTTCCATTGTTATGAAAAAAAGTATCCTAGTGTACAATAAACAAGTACATGTGCATAATATTATTTCTGACGCTAATTATTAAATCATGAGACGCATCTGTAATATTATTTCAGACGATTAATTGATAAATCACCTGAACCATCAAATGAGATAATACGGATAATATTTTATACTAAGGTATGTAATATTATGTCTGACACTGATTATTAAATCATGAGATGCATCTGTAATATTATTTCCGTTGCAGGATGGAAAGTCAGGACAGTGAAACCCCTGGCCATGGGTAGTTGTCTCGAAACCATAACACTTGACTTTCAGACAGGTTATTAGGGAATATGGATTGTATTATTTATCTATCAAACAGTGTTTTACGTTTGCGCTTTTTGGTATATCATTTCCGCTTTTTTATTTTTATGTTTGCACTTTTTTTTATACAAAAATATATATCATTTGCGCTTTTTAGCTCACCTGGCCAAAGGCCATGTGAGCTTTTGCCATAACTTGGCGTCCGTCCGTCGTACGTCGTAAACTTTCACATTTAAATCTTCTCCTCTGAAACCGCTGCACCAAATTAAAGCAAACCTGGCAGGGGTGGTTTCCTGGGTGGGTCCCTGTCAAAATTGTGTCCAACATCCCTGCCCTCCATTCAAGATGGCTGCTGTTACTAAAAATAGAAATTTCTTCAATTGTCCATTGCTGCTTTAGCATCTTTCAAAATGAGCTCAAATTATAACTGCAGCTACATGGCAATGAGTAGTTTAACATATATTTCGGGTTTTTCTGTGAAATTTTTCTTTCAGCCGATTTATACCGATTATGCAAATTAGGCATATTTTGATAAAAGATCACATTCAAATCTTCTTCTCTGAAACTGCTGAACCAAATTAAACCAAATTTGGCTGGGATAGTCCTTGGGTAGTCCCATTTCAAAATTGTGTCCGACAGCCCCACCCTCCATTCAAAATGGCTGCTGTTGCTAAAAATAGAAATTTCTTTAGTTGTCCATTGCTGCTTTATTATAAATCAAAACGAACTCAAATTTCAACAGCAGCTATATGGCAATGAGTAGTTTAGCATATATTCTGGGTTTTTCTGTGAGATTTTCTTTAGCCAGTTTATTCCGTTTAGGAATATTATGAGATAAAAATCACATCAAAATCTTTTGCTCAGAAATTTGAGTTGAAATGATCTTTGGGTGGCCCACTTTCAAAATTATGTGTAACACCCCCATTTTCTATCAACTTTAGATGTCAAATTGAAAACCAGATGAGCGATTACAGGCTCCTGCCGGTCCTGGGAGCCTCTAGTTTATTTTATCGTTTGCGCTTTTATATCATTTGCACTTTTTTATTTTGACTCATTTGCGCGTAACTCTTCCGTCCGAAACTCCTCATCTCTGCTTGTCTTAGTATCCATCTGTGTGAGTGCATGGTGAACACCTTCACAACTTTTTGGTAATGCCGGGTATTGCTTCCTACGTTCTCTATATAATGATTGTGCAATACTTCTAATATCTGGTGGCTGTATGAGTTCATCCACAGAAAGAAAAAACTAAGAAAAATGATCAAATTGAGGGAAAAAAAACCAGAAAACATACATGGGTCGGAACAGGCATTAGTTTCGTTTTGGAAGGAATAAAAAAAAAAAAAATATATATATAATAATTTATATA
>MJUT01008657.1:49325-82504 GCA_002080005.1 Gigantidas platifrons
CACCACAGGTCATAGTATTAACACAGGACCATGTTGGAAAATACAGAAATATGTTCTTCTCTGAAGCTATTGCACTGATTGAACCGGTACTTAAACTGTGCATCAATCATTGGAAGGTCCTTTACAAACTTTGTGCTTTTTATGTTGATCGAAATTCCGAGATGACTACCACTGCAGGACATAGTTTTTACATTGGACCAATTGGATCTGTTTATATCCAGGTGAACGATACAGGCTCTTGAGAACCTCTGGTTTTCTGACATGATCCCTACATACAAACAGAAAAGCATGTCACCTTAAATATCTTGCACAGAGAAATTCTGGCTCCAGTGGAACCACTACTCTACATGTAGAATGATCATGTCATTCCATCAGTGATTTCTTTGAAAAGACAGGAAAGAGAAAGAAACTGTTTTGTTACAAATGATTACCTTTATATATATGTTTTGAGCTCTGTTCAGTTGAATTAGCTGTTTTACAACCTGTGGTTAACTTACTTAAAGAGAAAGTGGAAGAAAAATGTGCTCACTCGTAAATGGAAAAGTTTGATATGTTGACAAAAAGGTGGAGATATTTAACAGACATTTAAGAAAGTTGATACATGTAAAGATGATAGTGGTCATGTGTTGCTTTAATAATAATTATGAGTAGATACCAAGTAACTTCCTTAAATAAACATTATAGATAACCACTATCAGAAAAAGACAAATAAAAAAGAACAATTAAATTGTATTTATTGATTTTATTGCAATTTAGAAATAAATGTTAATGAAACCTGCACTAACGGTGGACCTTCAGACCAGTGTAAAGATCCAATGTCCAACTGTAGTGGTGTCCCAGGAGCCTACAAATGTACTTGTAGCCCTGGATATTATAACAGTGGTGGAACATGTACTATTAGTAAGTATTTTAGTATCTTTACTAAGATAACCAAATCAATTTTTCTACTTTTGTTCTATTTATTTCTGTTACGGTTGAATGTGTTATGCTTTTAAGCCATATATCGGAAGACAGGTCTTTTAATTTACACTTGTCGCTTCTGAAAAGTTACAATCAGATTCACTTATCAGTAGGTGACTATCACTAACTGAAACATTTCAAAATACACAAAAAGAAAAAATGTAGAAGTCTTAAAAACTATATCATGTTGTAAAAACATTAATTAATTTCTTCCACATTTTCTACTCAACTGATGTATTTTGTAATGTTCCTGGCCACTTTGTATTACGTTTAACCTTCAGACACCATATATTTTCTAACATATACATGATTACTCTACATTGTGACAGAATATCTTTTCATCATAAATGTCTTGTATGGAAGCCCTATTATTTAGTGGGAACCATTTCTCTAAACATAAAATGGTCGTTTTCAGAAATCCTGTATTTATTGGTCATGTATTACTACCAAAGAACTGCTAAGTGAAAGAAAAAATGACAATTAAATTGTATTTATTTATTTCATTACAATTTAGAAATAAATGTGGATGCAGCCTGCGCTAACCCCGGACCTTCGGACCAATGTAAAGATCCAATGTCCAACTGTAGTGGTGTCCCAGGAGCCTACAAATGTACTTGTAACCTTGGATATTATAACAGGGGTGGTACATGTACTATTAGTAAGTATTTTAGTATCTTTTTTAAGATAATCACATTTCCTCCCCTTCCAGTAACATGGTTGTAGAACACGGAGTTTGTTACTGTTAATTTATTATGTATTTAGATTATCTCTGTTGGTTACTATTTGTACAATATATAGAAGTCATAGAATAGAGTAATATACATATTAGTATAGTATTATGTCCAATATTTCTGGATAATATTAATTGTTTAAGTGAATCTATAACATATGTATATAAAGTAAGTCAGAAGACTAGTCACAACATTCACAATGAATATACAAACCTTCAAATCTATGAAGGTTTAAACAGACTATTAATTTCTTCTTTATTTCTACTATTCTTTATATTTTGTAATTTATCTAGCAAATTTTGTCTTAAGTTTAATTTTCCCAATACCATATATTTTCTAAATTTGAAATCTACCTTTTTAGCTCACCTTGACAAAGGAAATGTGAGCTTTTGTCATCACTTGGCGTCCTTCGTCCGTTAACTTTTCACATTTTAATCTGCTCCTCTGAAACCCCTCAGCGAAATGAAGTGAAACTTGGTAGGAAGCATCTATGTAAGGTCTTCTCTAAAGATTGATCATTTTGTCCCGATCTATCAACAAATATGGCCACCATAGACAATTCTTGTTTTTGATTGGCCTATTTTAAAAAATCTTCTCCTCTGAAACCACTTGCCCAAATGAACCAAAACTTGGTAGGAAGCATCTATGGGCGATCCTCTATAAAGAGTGCTCCTTTCGCCCCGATCCATTAACAAACATGGTCACCACAGGCAATTCTTGTTTCTGATTCGTCGATTTCTAAGCATCTTCTCCTCTGGAACCGCTTGGCCAAATGAACCGAAACTTGGTAGGATGCATCTATGGAAGTTCCTCTATAAAGATTGCTCATTTTGTCCCGATCGGTTAACAAACATGGCTGCCACAGGCAATTCTTGTTTCTGATTGGTTGATTTCTAAAAAATCTTCTTTTTTAAAAGAAAGATAACTCTTGCCTAAGCTATTAAAAGAAAGATAACTCTTGCCATTATCTTCCTTAGAAATTAACTAATGCTATATAGTGTAACATGTTTATTCTATACATTATAAGTAGGTAATCACATTTTAATATTCTTTTTAGCAATCCTTGCTAAAGGCGATGTGAGCTTTTGCCATCACATGGGCCTACGTCGATTCGTCCAACTCGCGTACTCTCGAGTTAATTATTTGGCAATTCTGCGCATGCGTCAGTCAGGTACGAATCGAAGCAAGAACGCTAGTGTCGAGTTACTGTAATATGGACGAAATAACTATATTTGGTTATTTTGCCGACGAGGAGGATCTTGAATATGGCTTTTATAGATTCAGCAACGATATAATTAAAATGTTATGTACTACATTATTATTACCAAGAACTGAAGTACCAAGAATTTTACATTTGAAATAAAAAGGCAGGATGCAAATTTGGTGAAAAAAGCAGGCTCCAACTTGTGAAGAAAAAAGGCAGGATGGTCATAGTCCTGGAACAAAATAATGTTGAATGTTGAGAAAAAAATCTAGGCGCGCAAGTACGCAGAAAAAAGGCAGGATCCCACCTTACTTCCATGCCCTCTTAAAATCAAATGGTTGCTCATTTAGCCATGTTATCCGTAAAAATCATATTTTTTTCAATAATGATTAAACGCATTAGCTGGTTAGACTTGGGTGGCTTTGAATTTTGGTCCGTCAGGTGTGACCTTTTTCTGCATGTTGAAGGTCTCACTGCGACTTTAGGATAAATAACATCAATTAAAAAAATGAGATTAATTTGCCAAACTTTTGTTTATGTCATATGTAAGTTGCGATTTTGTGTCATGATCTTGTCGACCACGTTCTTTCATTGAAACCATTCAGCCATATTTATAGAAATACCAACACACTTTTTTCATAAAATCAACCCATTCACCAATAGCCATACCTGCACTTTTGAGCTGGGATACAATTGCCATCTTGACATCAGTAGCTGTAAATTAATGAATAGTAAGGTTATTCGTAGAAACTGGATTTAAAAATATCAACTATATCGTTACTGATCAAAAGAGTGGAGTGATACATAAATATGCTTTTCGATTTATGTTAACATGATTCAATATCAAACATAACTAATGCATCCAAAATAAATTTCATACACTAAAGACTTGTTTGCTATATGAAATAGAACAACGGGCTATGCAACAAGTGGACAACAGATATCTCTTTATTCTGTATAAAATTTGTTTAAAAGGGGCATCAAAATGTACATGCTTACCGACTTCATCAGAAAATAAGATCTTAGCAATTTCTGGTGTACATTTAAAGGCCATGCCGTTAATGTTAAGTTCAGTCATTTCTGTCATCCTGAAACAAACAAAACATGTAAAAGCACATAGAAGCTCTCCGCAGCCTGTTTCTCTTAATGCTGCGACCAGTTCTATGCGTGCCTGTAACAAGCCAGAACCCTGCATTTTCAGTGGTTGTGTTATGTCTCCTAATTGTTTTTTATTATATGTTTAGAACTATGTCAAATGCTTTGTTTATTTTGGGATTTTGTGGTGGCTATGATTTCATATTTGACATTTATTTCGGGGCCACATTTAGTGATTGCCATGTGTGTTGGTCTCGTTGTTGAAGGCCACACGTCGACCCCTAGATGGTGGCATTTTTGTCATGTATTTTTGGGATGGTGTCTCATTGATGCATACCCTGTATCCTTTTTTCATATGAATATTTTTTGTCAAGGAGCTTGCTGGATTGACCAGTGGGATCATTTGATACACATGAAATTGGCATCCGAATAGAGAAATCATATTTTTAGCTGCGAATTTTGTTTCAAATTGACCAATTAAGATTTTTGAGGTATCCCCCATATCCCTTTGTTAATTTATATTTTGGCTATGGCGACATCTTTGTTGGTGCACAGGGTCATTGGCCATATATGACCACCAATCTTTGCTGTCGAGTTTAGTTTCGTTTCAGAGAAAAAAATCTTTATAGTGAATGGATAAATGGATGATGGGTCACGCACCGCGAACGGACGACGAACGCCATGTGTGACAAGAAAATGCTCCCATGGCATTTTATGCCTTATGGGGAGAAAGAGATATATATATTTGGTAAATTTTGAAAGAGGGAATATATGATCCGTATTAAAAAGAAACAAATTATAGATGTAGTATTAAAGTATGTTAGGATACAAAATTAATTGTCAAATAATAAAAGATGAAATCATTTATTCACTTTAATCAGCAACAAATATTTATCAAAGGAAGACAGGTGTCACGATCTTATGTGGTATTATTTGCGTATATTTAGTACTTTGATGTCAGTTATTAGAGCCTCCAGTTATATGTGAACTGTATTTTACACGCAAATTCTCAGCCAAATGCTTAGAAAACTATTACGAACTATTCGCGTCTTATGTTTTATCATATATCACAGAATTCATACATATAATGGTCAAAATCCATTAAAACTTGTTTTAGCTTTACACTCACTCTTCGTTCGTCGCCATCTTAACTCTACATCAAACCTGCCCCTGAGCAGGTTTGATATCGAGTTAACTCTTGGAGGGTTAAAATGTAAAACTCGCGTACTTCGATTGCTAATCGAATTACCCGACTAACCCGAGTTGGACGAACCGAAGTAGGCCTTGGTGTCCATGGTCTGTCATCCGTTTACTTTTCACATTTTAATCTTCTCTGAAAACCCTCAGCCAAATGAACTGAAACTTGGTAGGAGGCATTTATGGAAGGTCCTCTCTAAAGTGTGCACATTTTGTTATGATCCATTTTTGTTATGAACCTTTTCCCATTTATTTTTTTTACAGTTTTCACACATTTATTGTTATTATTGAAGTCTTTATTGTCTGTAAAGTTATCATTTGTGTAACCTTTTTTGTTGGTTGCTCTGAAGAAATTGGTAATTTGGGGCATGGTTTCACTTTGACACATGCATATAATTAATGGAGGTCATGAAAGCGTAATGCAGTTGAATGTCATAGGCACGCTTTAACTACATAGATAAAACATTAAAGCGTCTATTAGACGTAACTTTAACAGTCACAGTCAGTTAAATGTTTTTGACAACTACGTTTTATATGTTTGCTTACTTTGAGAAAATAGAGAGTTCTCTCCCTTGTTAGTAACTAGTGTAAATAAAAAAAAATTGCCTCCCTTTGACCAACGTCAAATAACTTTTTATACAAGTATTTATCACTGTTGTGGTAGCATTTAAAGATACTGTCTATATATTTTATTATTAAATACATTTAAAATACTGCCAAGACATGGATGTATATAGATAAATTGACAATTTACTTCAACAATGGAACACAATTTTTGCGGAGAAAAGCGTGTGTAGCTTGTCTTACCCAGGAGCCTGGGTAAGATATATAGGGTCTACAGGGATCACCCTAGCTTTTGAAGATGATGGGCTGAAGTTTACCAGCATTGATACAGATATGCTGCATTTGCTTACAGTTACACACAGTAAAAGTAATGCAGTTTGTTGCTATAGTTATTAGTCTTTTATCTTCATGTATCAAATACTGAAGAAATTTGAAATATTTCTTTCTTAATTTTATAGTGACTGACTTGAAAGTTCTGAAGCTAGATGTTCCTGATGGTACTACTGGTGAGACCTTCTTTCTGGTAAAATGGACTAACCCACCTACTGTCAACTTTATAAACAAGTATGAATTAATAATCGATGGTAAAAATGAAAGTGCCGTTGACATAGTTGATAAAACTAGTGCTTCCTTTAATATAACTGACAGAGTACCAGGAAGAACTTATACAATAACTCTTAGATCAGTGGAAACACAATCTCGACCAACACCACAGTCTACAGAAGTCACCATCACAGATGGAACAAGTAAGTGATAGTATTAGTTTTCCAATTCTTCTATAAAAGTTGTCCATGTAAAAAAACTTGTTAAAAAAACTTTGCAAATTTATATTTATTAGATATTATTGAATACTTTATATTTGATTATTACCTCCAGGTTAAGCACTTTTCTTTTTGATTATGACCTCCAGGTTAATCACTTTTCTATTTGATTATGACCTCCAGGTTAATCAATTTTCTATTTGATTATGACCCCCAGGTTAATCACTTTTCTATTTGATTATGACCTCCAGGTTAATCACTTTTCTATTTGATTATGTCCTCCAGGTTAATCAATTTTCTATTTGATTATGACCTCCAGGTTAATCACTTTTCTATTTGATTATGAGCTCCAGGTTAATCACTTTTCTATTTGATTATGACCTCCAGGTTAATCAATTTTCTATTTGATTATGTCCTCCAGGTTAATCACTTTTCTATTTGAATATGTCCTCCAGTTTAATCACTTTTCTATTTCATTATGACCTCCAAGTTAATAACTTTTCTATTTGATTATGTCCTCCAGGTTAATCATTTTTCTTTTTGATTATGTCCTTCAGGTTAATCACTTTATTATTTGATTATGTCCTCCAGGTTAATCACTTTTCTATTTGATTATTACCTCCAGGTTAATCACTTTTCTATATGATTACGACCTCCAGGTTAATCACTTTTCTATTTGATTAAGTCCTCCAGGTTAATCACTTTTCTATTTGATTAAGTTCTCCAGGTTAATCACTTTTCTATTTGATTATGCCCTCCAAGTTAATCACTTTTCTATTTGATTATGACCTCCATATTAATCACTTTTGTATTTGATTATGACCTCCAGGTTAATCACTTTTCTATTTGATTATGACCTCCAGGTTAATATCTTTTCTATTGGATTATGACCTCCAGGTTAATCACTTTTCTATTTGATTATGTCCTCCAGGTTAATCACTTTTCTATTGAATTATGACCTCCAGGTTAATCACTTTTTGTGTCGCCTGCGTTACGCAGAGGCGACATATAGAGATCACTATCCGTCGTCGTCAGCGTCACAAAATAATTTGTCACATTTTTCTCAGGAACCACACAGGCCAACTTCTTGATATTTGGCACAGAGCATCAGTATGGAGAACTGCATCGTGTAAGACAGTATCGAATCTGCCGCATGTCCACTTCCTGGTTGACGGAACTTAGAATATTTTTGATATTGAAAAATTTGTCATAAAATAATTTCTGTCACATTTTTCTCAGGAACCACACAGGCCAGCTTCTTGATATTTGGCGCATAACATCAGTATGGAGAACTGTATCGTGTAAGACAGTTTTGAATCTGCCGCATGTCCACTTCCTGTTTGACGGAACTTGAATATTTTTGATATCGAAAAATTTCTATTTCATTGCATTTTATTTCTTATGTATGTATATGTTAGGTATATAATCATAAAGGTAGCCCTGTGGTATAGAAATAAACCCTCAGTGTACAAACCCTTTAGTGAGGACATCCTGTAGTGACGAGGGACAAACTAGATACACACCTTGCCTGTAGGACAGGACATAAATGAGTGTTACTTGTATGGAGAATGTCAAGCACTACAATAAAAAGTGGCAGGGTTAAGCTAGTTTTACTGGCACCAAGCAAAAGGATATAATTGTATTAGATTACAGTATAAAATATTATACACATATTGTTGTAGGATATGAAAATTATTTTTATAAGTCCTAGAAGCAAGCACAAAGGAAAGGTTGTCTTGGCTTTTCTCGCTTCTTTACTTCATTCATTTCTTTCTTTAAAAATTAAATTAATGCCCACAACAATGTGTATATTATATTTTTATTGCAATCTTTCATTCTGGTGAAAAATGTCAGCATATCTTGAATTAAGAACAAAAACATTTAAATACAAGGACATTGCCAAGATATTACTTATGACCTTACAATAAATAGAATGGCATTGCCACAATAATTTGTTAGTTGAATTTACTATCGTTAATTAGACAACGATAAAACTGACCACTAAGAGTTAACTAGAATAGCGATGAAATTGACATTCAGCAAATAATATTAATCCTGCGTTACTCTTCTATGTTCTGTTTACCACATACTGGGCACATGACTACATGTATGTTTATTTTTGGTGAGAAAAAAATCCTTCTTCTTAAACAGTTAATGATGTAGTGGTACTAATCATAGTTTTAGACTGCATCAGTGGCGTAATGGTTAGCAGCATTAAGGAGAAAGAGCAAAGACTGGTTGGCACGGAATCAGCGATAATGTGTCCGGGTGGGGCGACATGTCTATCTGCATACTGTTGTTTCAGTGAGCTAGCACTATATAAATCCAACTCCGCTTGTTGGTCTAATACAAAACGGACCTCATCATCATATCATTGAAAATAAACTTGTTCGCACCACAATATAGCTGAAAAATTGCTGAATTGGCATTAAATAGCAATCACTCACTCACTTATAGTTTTAGATCACATTATTCATTGACAGTGACAATTAGGTTTTTCTTGTTGAAATGTTATGTCAATATCTGCCCACAGACTCATAACAATGAATCAACTTGAAAAGATTCATACTTGACAAAAAGCAGATGACATTTTCAGTAATTACATTTTTGTATATACAATGTACATTTGTATTATCAAAATGAAGTACTATCATTGTGTTTGAAAGTACAATATTGTTTCTTTGTGGAAATAACATTTGTACAAAGAGTGCAATTTTTGAGTACACAATTGTTATCTGGTTTGTCACTTTAGATTGTGATTTAGATTGTGATTTACATTTTACCTTTACCTTATGTATTTTTTAGAACCTACTATACCCAGTGCTATTACACAGAATGTGTTCAATGGACCAACAATCAGTATTTCCTGGAACATCACTGGTGATTTAAAATATTTAAGTGGAATAATTAATGACACTTCAGCGTCCCCATCAGTTTTTAATCTGACTTTTGCTTCACAGCTGCCATTATTGTCAGTAACAAACCTGAGACATGGAGACCATTACACATTTACAGTTATATCACACAGTAATGGATTTAGTAGTGCTCCCTATTCAGAGACCATCAGGACCACACCTACAAGTTAGTACATGTAGTAAACTATACTTTGTTCTGGTATTTAAATGTTTATACACAGACTATCAGGACCACACCTACAAGTTAGTACATGTAGTAAACTATACTTTGTTCTGGTATTTAAATGTTTATACACAGACTATCAGGACCACACCTACAAGTTAGTACATGTAGTAAACTATACTTTGTTCTGGTATTTAAATGTTTATACTGTTCTGGTATTTAAATGTTTATACACAGACCATCAGGACCACAGCTACAAGTTAGTACATGTAGTAAACTACTGTGAAAGTACTTTTATTCGTGGATACCAATTTTCGTGGTTGAGAAAAAATCTGTAGTTCATGGGTTCTTGAATTCGTGGTTTCTGACTTTGCACATAACAAATCAATAGTAAATATGTACTTTAGGGGGTATCTAAATTTGTGGTTTAGATTAACCATGAAATCGACGAAAATTAATACCCCACGAATAAAAGTACATTCACAGTATACTTTGTTCTGGTATTTAAATGTTTATACACAGACCATCAGGACCACACCTACAAGTTAGTACATGTAGTAAACTATATTTTGTTCTGGTATTTAAATGTTTATACACAGACTATCAGGACCACACCTACAAGTTAGTACATGTAGTAAACTATACTTTGTTCTGGTATTTAAATGTTTATACACAGACCATCAGGACCACACCTACAAGTTAGTACATGTAGTAAACTATGCTTTGTTCTGGTATTTAAATGTTTATACACAGACTATCAGTACCACACCTACAAGTTAGTACATGTAGTATTCAGTATTCAGTGTTGGAATGTATTTTTTTTAATTGATGTTAGTTTTATTATAGCCCCCCCCCTTACAGTATTCAGTGTGGGAATGTATTTCTTTTAATTGATGTTAATTTTATTACAGGGCCACCACCACCTACAGTATTCAGTGTGAGAATGTATTTCTTTTAATTGATGTTAATTTTATTACAGGACCACCCCACCTACAGTATTCAGTGTGGGAATGTATTTCTTTTAATTGATGTTAATTTTATTACAGGACCACCCCCACCTACTGTATTCAGCACAGGAATGTATTTCTTGATGTTAATTTTATTACAGCCCCATCCCCACCTACAGTATTCAATGTGGGAATGTATTTCTTTTAATTAGGGCCCCACCACTAAGTGGAGGACGCCCTATAGTGATCAGTCTGTCCGTCGGTTCATTCGTAACAAATCTTGTCCGGGCTGTATCTTTTTTGTCGTTCAAGATAGGCTTTTCATATTTGGCATGTAGGTAGACCACCTCCAGACGATGTGTCCCTTACCATTGTTGGTGACCTTTGACCTGAAGGTCAAACTGGTCCGTGCGTCCATAACAAATCGTGTCCGGGCTGTAACTTTTTTGTCGTTCAGACCAGCCTTTTAATATTTGGCATGTAGGTAGACCATTTCCAGACGATGTGTCGCGTACCATTGTTGGTGACCTTTGACCTCAAGGTAAAACTTGTCTGTGCATCCATAACAAATCGTGTCCGGGCTGTAGCTTTTTTGTTGTTCAAGACAGGCTTTTCATATTTGGCATGTAGGTAGACCACCTCCAGACGATGTATCGCGTAGCATTGTTGGTAATCTTTGACCATGAACTTTGACCTCAAGGTCAAACTCACTCAGGTCCGTGCGTCAATAACAAATTGTGTCAGGCCTGTAACTTTTTTGTCGTTCAAGATAGGCTTTTCATATTTGGCATGTAGGTTGACCACCTCCAGAAGATGTGTCACGTACCATTGTTGGCGACCTTTGACCTTGAATTTTACCTCAAGGTCAAATTAGTGATTTTACCATAACAGACTCTTCTTGTTCGTGGCATTTTGATACTTCATCATTGACGCCTAAAGTGATTATTAATTGTCACTAGGGTATATATTAGGTAAGAATTCTGAGGTTAACATCAGTCTGTCCTTACAAATTTTTTACCACAAGTTATTTATGGCAGGGCCCACAGAGATGGATTCCATCTCCGTGATATCTAGTTAATGTTAATTTTATTAAAGTACCGCTCAACCAAATCTTTTGAAACTTTAAAACAATGCTGTGGACCATTGAATACAGGTTAATTTCGATTACAGTGTATTTCACATTTACCATTCCTGAGTTATGGCCCTTTTTCTCTTAGAAAATATGGACTTTTTAGGTTTCCGGATGATATTTAAAGTATGGCTCAACCAAATCTTTTCAAACTTTAACACACTGCTGTGGACTATTAAATACAGGTCAAGTTCGATTACGGTGTATTTCACATTTACCGTTCCTGAGTTATGGCCCTTTCTCTCTTAGAAAATAGGGACTTTCTAGGTTTCCTGGTGGTATTTAAGGTACGACTCAACCAAATCTTTTCAAACTTTAACACAATGTGATGTACCATAAAATACAGATTAAATTCGATTATGATGAAATTGACATTTACCGTTATATGGCCCTTTTTCTCTTAGAAGATAGGGACTTTAAAGGTTTGTGGATGAAAATTTGGAATGCGGGGATATCTGTGATCACCAGATCAACTTTCTCTAGTTTTATTACAGCCCCACCCCCACCTACAGTATTCAGTGTGGGAATGTATTTCTTTTAATTGATGTTAATTTTATTACAGACTGGCCCCCACCTACAGTATAAAGTGTGGGAATGTATTTCTTTTAATTGATGTTCACTTTATTACAGCCCCACCCCCACCTACAGTATTTAGTGTGGGAATGTATTTATTTTAATTGATGTTAATTTTATTACAGCCCCACCTACAGTATTCAGTATGGGAATGTATTTCTTTTAATTGATGTTAGTTTTATTACAGCCCCATCCCCACCTACAGTATTCAATGGGGGAATGTATTTCTTTTAATTGATGTTAATTTTATTACAGCCCCACCCCCACCTACAGTATTTAGTGTGGGAATGCATTTCTTTTAATTGATGTTAATTTTATTACAGCCCCACCCCCACCTACAGTATTTAGTGTGGGGATGTATTTCTTTTAATTGATGTTAATTTTATTACAGGACCACCTCCACCTACAGAATTTGAATGCATTGATTCCAGCATATATGACAAATCAATGACATTGACATGGAAGGAGCCAACAGTCCCTAATGGTTACATTCAAAATTACACAATCCATGATATGACCAGAAATATGCAGATAGCAACAGATGGGAACGTTTTGAAACAATTGATTGTTGATTTATCTCCAGGTAGGAAAAATTGTTTTTTTTTTCTGCTCACCTGACCATGTGAGATTTTGGGAAATGATGGGATCCATTTTCACACATCGATATTGTTAGGTTTTTACATTTTTTTCTCCTTTGAAACCGAAGCTTGAAATTATACCAGACTTGGGTCCTTTTCTAGATTCAGATTATATAGAAGTCCTTACGATGAGCACCGGTTCTCCGGCCCGAGACCAGTAAAACTTTGTTCGTACCTGTAACCAGTAACTTTTTCAGTTAAGTAATTTAAATCTTCATTTCGAAGACTATGATTGATTTATGAATATTCATAAAACAATTTTCATATTTCATCTAGCATGACATACAGTCAACCAGCCGCTGAACAGAAGTGTACTCTCTGATTTAATATGCTATGAAAAAAAACTGGTGAGAAACCAAAGATTCATTTTGTAATGTAACTTAGCTTTGCATGAATTGTATATCTTTATTTTTGAACTAAGTATATTCCAATTCCATATCAAATATGCTTGTCATAGTTTCTATACAAGATTTTTTTTTATTGCAGAAACAAAGTATAATTTAACCATTAAAACAGTTAATGATGCAGGAACAAGTAATTCGTCTAGCCTGATTACTTGCCTTACAAAGCCAGCATGTAAGTTGATTATTATGTTATATCATGGGGATAATAATTTTAATATTTGACTTTGGAATTGTTCCAACAGTGTTGTATTTTATGTTTTTGTCCCCCGACGCTTCGTCGAAGGGGACGATAGAAATGGGTGTCGTCTGTCTGTCTGTCCGTGTGCTTGGTTTCTAGATGATAACTTGTGAATGAAAAGTCGGATTGAAGCTAAGTGTGGTATGTAAGTGTATCATATGAAGAACTAGGTCAAGTTCGATAGCGATTGTTTTTCAACAAATCTTACCAGAGTTACATCCCTTTTTATACTTCGTCCGTGTGTCCCGATTGGGTTTCCAGATGATAACTTGTGAATAAAAAGTCAGATTGAAGCTAGGTGTGGCATGTAAGTGTATCTTATGAATATCTAGGTCAAGTTCGATAATGACAATTTTTCAACAATTTTTACTAGAGTTATGCCCCTTTTTATACCTCAAAATTGTCAAATATTTGGTTTCCAGATGATAACTTTGGAACAAATAATCAAATTGAAACTAGGTTTGGTATGTAAGTGTATCTCATGAATATCTAGGTCAAGTTTGATAGCGATCATTTTTCGGCAATTCTTACCAGAGTTGCATCCCTTTTTATTCTTAAAAATTGCAAATTTTTTGGTTTCCAAATTGTAACTTGTGAACAAAAAGTCCGATTGAAACTAGGTTTGGCATGTAAATGTAACTCATGAATATCTAGGTCAAGTTCGATAATGATGATTTTTCAACAAATCTAACCAGAGTTACTCACCTTTTTTTCACTTCAAAATGGTCCTTGGGTGGTCCCCTTTCAGAATTATTTAAGTCAGGTGAGTGATACAAGCTCACCTGAACCTCTAGTTTACAGTAGTTTCATAATTTAATCATACCATATAACCTTTGCGTCGGGGGACCAGTGGCCAACGGCCTTTTATTCATTTTACCATGGGATAAGAATAACACAAACTTTTATGTCATGCATGAAGAGACAACACATCTATTATGTGTGTCCACACATGTGATTAAGATTTAAAGTCTTGCTGTTTGCCTGGCTGCAGCTTCAGCATTTGTCTGTTTGGTTTTCTTATTAGAACATTTTGACAAGCACATACTGTATTTCAATGATATCTGGTATATTGTTAAGTCAGATTATTATATCAGTATATGTCATGTGAAATTCAGCAATTTTCTGTAAAGTTTAATTTTGAAAATTGTTGATTCTATTTTATCAACAATTTTAACCATAAATTAGGAGATAACTGTATTGTATTTGAAAATTTCACGGCATCAATTGGAGATTTGATGGTCGCAAATTGAGTTTACTGGCAATGCGTTAGCCGAGCCAGTAAACGGATATGTGCGACCATTAAATCGACAATTGATGCCGTGAAATTTCAAATACAATACAGTTATCTCCATTCTAATGTAATCATGTGTAGGATAGTCATACATACATCATATATAGTGCTCCCTCGTTTTATCGCCCCACGTTATAATGCCAAATTCGCTTATTGCCACGATTTTCTGAAGTCCCGTTTTATATACGTTATTATTCCCTCGTTATAATGCCAACCTCGCATATCGCCATCCGCCAAACAATATTCAGTACAAAAGTGTCAAAATTGCTATATTTTCCCTCGTTAATTATGCCAAATTGTTTGATTACTTTTATAAAGATTCATAATTGATTGTTGTCACTTGGTTTTTATGTGTTTATTTTGTCACCTTGTAAATCTGGTGATTAGAGTTTACCTGGACAGATTTTGTAATTAATTAAACAGTTCAGTCAAAATTTTAGTGGTAAACATGTCAACACAAAAGACAAATCTCCTAGTCGGATTTTATTCAGAAACTATGAAAGTTGTACACGTGATGATGTATTTTTTTTTTTTTTGGTTTATTTCTTATTTATATCAAATATTTAAAATTGCTTACTTTAGAAAAAGCCATTGTAATCTTTCACTTTTATAAATGAAAATCGTGTTTTAAAAATTATTGAATTATGAAGTACTGGTTCCCAGCATATACTTCTGTCAACATTTGTTTAAAATGTGGTAACAGATCAAGGTAAACACAGGCTGATTGTGTAATTAGGCTATTTATAGCCACCTGCGAGTTATTGAATTTGAAAACGTTTTGCAGTAAATTTCATTCTTCTGATCATAAAGTTTAATTGTAATTACGATAACAATTAAGATAACAATAGCTGTTGAAAGAAAGTAAAAAAGTCTATCATTTAATAAAATTATTCTTTTTTTCTCTCTAAATTTCACCCACAAAAGACAGAAATATTTAACGATAATTGAACACATTTTTTATTTCATTATACCCTTTTCTTGCCAGAATTTAAGCTCTATTCATGCATTTGTCCTCGACATGAACGGGTTAGAAGTTGATGCAGATTAATATATACCCGAACTAGGTGGTTTCCTCTCGAGATTTTGGGAACAAATATCATAACCTCTCCCTGTCTTATACCGACCTTTTTCAGAATTTCCTTCAATGGTCGCTACAGACAAGTTTGACTGTATTGTCAAATAAAACCTTTACATATGTACACAGGTTTAACATTCCTTCATATCCATCATCTTTTCCATTCAGAAGATTCAGTGCTAGTTCATGTGTCCATGCATAACTGTGTTCCCTCGTTGTACCATCACCCTCGCTTACCGCCAAAAATTTCTCTGGTCCAAAAGGTGGCGGTATAATGAGGGAGCACTATATGTATATTTCCGTATTATTGACAAGATGACATAAGCGGTAATCAGCTAAAATTAAAAAAACAAATTCATGCTTAATTCCAACCATGGAATTGGTGAATATTACACCATTAAATCGACAATTGATGCCGTGAAATATTCGAATACAATTCAGTTATCTCCATTCAAATGTAATCATGTGTATTGCTACATTGTTGACAAGATGACGTAAGCGGCAATCGTCTAAAATATCTCATGATTTTCAACCGTGGAATTGATACCATGAAAATTACAGCATTGTCCAATCACAAACCAGGGATATTAAATAACTACATTAGAATTACAGATGACAGATCTTTGGATTAATTACTTTATGTAGGGAGCAGAGTAACACACGTATGACAAAACATAGTATACCATTATATTGATTATATAAACATTTGTTACTATTTGTTCTCAATGGAAGCAGTAGATCTAGTTATCAGCTGCGTATATCTAACAATATTATTGAAATGAAATGTTCGAATTTCCGACAATTATCATTTACTTGAATAGTGTATGTTAGAAGTTATGTTCTCAATGTAAGCAAACAATAATAAAAGACACACATAAAGTTAATAACACATAGGACATTCTATGCACAATACATGTACATTTATTTAAAACAAAATAATACTTCAAAATATGATAGTAATAATATTTTGGTATGAAGGGTAGGTTAAACAGGCCTCTACATTAACACATTTTTTAACTTGTCCCTTCTAACTAAAAAAAGTACTTGTCCGACTCAATTTTTTAGTGGTCCAAAAAAAATTAATAAAAATTATAAAAACTAGAGAATAATTATCAGCCATTTGTGTAAAATGTTTTGGTTATTTTCTCACAAACATTAGACATTATCGCATCCTGTCATTTTTAATACTAACAGAAATTATGATTATGACATCTTTAATCAACAAATTAACATACACTTAGACATAAGTCATAAAGTCATTGGTATCAAACGATACCATCATGGTATGAGTGTCTAATCGTCAATTTCTAATTTTGGTTCTCGAATAGCAGGCCCATCTAAGCGGTAATCGTATAATGTGGATTGAATCCAGGATGCTTTGAACGTTGTTGTTCACCATCTATTGAATGCAGATTATGTATCAAAATCAGCTCAATGGAAATTAACATCAGACGCTTTAACATTTCTAGTTGAATTGATCTCCGCTGCTTGTTGTAAATCCGTACTTTCTAAAATCAGGGGATATAGATCCATGCTAATGGACATTTTATTTACGTTTCCAGGGAATTATTGTGTTGGGGAAGGAAACACTATAAACACATTAATTTCTATTTCATTGTAATTACATAATGCCAGTTGTCATTTAAGCAAATCGCTGAAAAGATACGGATCAAGTATATGTTCGGAATATCTATTGGTTCACCGTTATAATTAGCGATAGTGTACTTCAATGGAAACCAATGTTTTTAAGCACATTAAAATAATTATTTATGAAGTTTATGTCTGTAAAAATGACAAAGCAACACATTTTTATCATAGAAAATAACCTTCAAAAGGTAGGATCGTCATTTTTTCACTTGTCCCGTCGGACAACCGTGATACAAGATATACTTGTCCGACGTAAGTTTTCACTGGTACTGGACAATCGGACAAGCGTTGGTGTAAAGGTTTGTTAAATATATTTTGTACATATATTTACAAAAGTAGGAGAAAAACAAGTATATAAATTTTTAATTTAGCAACGTGATGTGGGAGATATATAGAATCTAACACCGGGGGGAGTACCAGATAGAGAAATCTCTGACACCCGAGGGTAAGATTTCAATCATTCTCTTACGAGTTGACATAAACTCTACAGCATGCATTTAGTTTAAGCAATATTTATTAAGAAAAACAGGCATAAATAATAACATACACTAATACATATATTGGGATTCGGAAACAAGATGTCCTTATGTAAATCCATCTCCCCAAATAAAGATAGTAATATGAACAATACAGTGTGAATATAAGTAAGGCCATCCTAAAAAAAATTCTACGTTTAACATCACCCGCGCGCTAAGGTTTTGAAAATTTGCCAAAAATAAAAAACAAACACACATTGCATGAAATCCGGAAATTTTCGGTATACATCCGGAACCGGTCTGATTTTAGTCCCGACTTTTTTGCCGCTTGTTTTAACATTCAATTCCGTGCTTCCGAATGTTTCCAAAATTCTTCAAAAACGACATAAAACTTTACAGAATTCTGATAAACTCAAAAATGTTTTTCCGAATACGTCAATTTTGTCATTCCGAAGGGATACTAATCTACAGGACATTCTTATACATAAGAAGCACAACAATATGCTTTTTAGAAAGCCTAATAAAAGTGAACCTTGCGGTAAAAATTGTGCGCTTTGTCCATATTTACAAGATACAGATAAATTTCATGATACTAACGGAAAACAGTATTCAGTGCGCAATTACATTAATTGCAAATCCGTTAACGTAGTTTATGCCATATTTTGCATCAAATGTGACAAAATCGTATATGTGGGAGAAACTGGTGACACTCTTTACCAAAGACAAATTTAAAATTTTTCACTAATTAGAAGACAATCCGATGATCCCGTTGCGAAACATTTTTACACAGACAATCACACAGTTGAACATTTTGAAGTTATTGGTTTAGAAAAACTTTATCAGGATGATTTGTATAGAAGAAACAGGGAAAACTTATGGAAAAAGAAATTAAATACTTTTAAGCCGTATGGCATTAATACTAAGGAAACATGAATGCTTCTGTACATATAAGGACAGACTTTTGTCTAAGATAATTTTATAAGTGCATATTTCATATTTAATGTGTGGTTTTTCATACTTGTTTTTGCCGCCAGATGTTTCGCGGACGTGCATTGTTACGTTGACGTTTGTATTGTTTGTTTATGTAACGTTTCATTATTCCAGTAAGCATGCTGACGCAGACTGGTTGCTCAGTCGAAAGCTCCAAGCATTCTTATAGTTTTTATTATAATTACAACTAAAGATTTTTCATATATATATATATATAAAAGAACACACTCAAGTTTTGTATTTGGCCAGTCCATACTCTGGGTCGTCATATTCGACGTACCAGTAAATTCGAGATATTTAATTACAGACCAAATCTCCCTGAATCAATAATAAATGTCTGGACAGTTTTGAATATATTCTCGTTTTCCTCTGTATTGTATGATTCGTTTCCATATAACAGAGTTTGGAGATTATATTGTCTAGGGAGGGAACCACTAGTTTGACCACAGACTATATTGTAGTACTCACATTCGAGTAGAAAATGTTTAGTATTTTCAATTTCCCCACACATGCAAAATTTTGAGTCAGTAATTTTTACACGAAATAAGTGTTCATTATGATTACTACAATTGAACCGGAGTCTAGCATTAAGTATTTACCCTTTTCATGTGCCAGTATTGAAATATTTCGGTATCCTTTTGTTATTAGAGTTTAGATATAATTTTAGTGCGCATTTAGACGGGTTGTATTTGATTTCTAATGGTAAAGCGTTCCATTCGTGTATTACAGATGGTAAGAACAAATTCCTGTAATAGGACGTCCTACAGTTAATCATTTGTAAATCATTAACTCTTCGGGTATTATAGTTATGTACTTCAGATAGTTGTCGAGGAACTAGACGGCATAAGTAATCTGGGGTCTGATGATGAAACATTTCATGAAATTTCAGAATTTTATGTTTTCGTCGTCTTTCACTCGATGGGTCCCAACCAGTGTCTTCATAGAGTTTGACTCTGGAGCAGAGCTTTGTAGTGCTAGTCACTATTCTGGCAGCTTCAATCTGGATACCCTCCAGTCTATCCTTAAGATAAATTGGAATGTTATCCCAGATTATGTCAGCATATTCCAGGATACGCCGAATAAAACTAAAATAAATAGTTTGTAATTTCAGATTCCACATAATACAAAGTCGAGGAGTAACCTTTTCCAGAATATATTCAATATGACTATTCCAGTTGCCATCTTCTTTAGTCCTATAACATATGACTTCACATTCCATGTTCATATTTTACGTTTTCATTGGAATTTGTTCATTTTTTGTTCCCCGACGCTTCGTCGAAGGGGACTATAGAAATGGGTATCGTCCATCCGTACGTCCGTGAGCTTGGTTTCCAGATGATAACTTGTGACTGAAAAGTCAGATTGAAGCTAGGTGTGGTATGTAAGTGTATCTTATGAAGAACTAGGTCAAGTTCGATAATGAAAATTTTTCGACTATTTTTACTAGAGTTATGCCCCTTTTTATACCTTAAAATTGTCAAATATTTGGTTTCCAGATGATAACTTGGGAACAATTAATCAGATTGAAACTAGGTTTGGTATGTAAGTGTATCTAATAAATATCTAGGTCAAGTTCGATAGCGATCGTTTTTCGACAAATCTTACCAGAGTTACATCCCTTTTTATACTTCGTCCATGTGTCCCGAATTGGTTTCCAGATGATAACTTGTGAATAAAAAGTCAGATTGAAGCTAGGTGTGGCATGTAAGTGTTTCTTATGAATATCTAGGTCAAGTTCAATAATGACAATTTTTCAACAATTTTTACTCGAGTTATGCCCCTTTTTATACCTCAAAATTGCCAAATATTTGGTTTCCAGATGATAACTTGGGAACAAATAGTCAGATTGAAACTAGGTTTGTTATGTAAGTGTATCTCATGAATATCTAGGTCAAGTTTGATAACGATCATTTTTCGACAAATCTTACCAGAGTTGCATCCCTTTTTATTCTTCAAAATTGCAAATTTTTTGGTTTCCAAATTATAACTTGTGAGCAAAAAGTCAGATTGAAACTAGGTTTGGTATGTAAATGTAACTCATGAATATCTAGGTCAAGTTCGATAATGATGATTTTTCAACAAATCTAACCAGATATACTCTACTCCCCTTTTTTTTACTTCAAAATGGTCCTTGGGTGGTCCCCTTTCAGAATTATTTAATTCAGGTGAGTGATACAAGCTCACCTAAACCTCTAGTTGACAGTAGTTTCAAAATTTAATCTTACCAAATAACCTTGGCGTCGGGGGACCAGTGGCCAACGGCCTTTTATTATTTTATGCGGAATGCGAAGTCATATCCCATTTGCCCATTTTGCTTTAGCAAATTCTGCCCGGCTTCCAGTGCGGGTGAAATCAGATATTTCCAAAGATTTACATACCCATAAGTAACGATTTTTCAATAAAATATCTATTATAAAAACTAAAAAATAACATACTTCAACCGAAACAATCCTAAAATTACACTTAATCCAAGTTTATTTCAGCGATGTGGGCAGCGTAAACTGACCGCCATATATTTGAAAGTTTACTTACCAATTTACGGAACGAGTCTTGTGAACTGTAGATGTATATTTGGGGAAAAAGATGTTTTTATTGGATTTATTACTAAAAATTCTAATTTTATTATTTTCCACATTCAAATTCTTACTATAAACAATACTTCATAACTTTACGCCATAATTGTACAATAGCGACTTAAAAGTTCATTTCGTCAAAAGTTTTGTAACTTACAAAAATTACCATGTGACATTTCGGGAAAGTACTGTTGTGGTTTAAAAAGGCACTTATTGTCAAAATATTCAGAATACTTGGATATATTGATCACTACACAATAAAATTACTGTAAGTATCATATTTGTTACGATCATTACATGTAATTAAGCTCCTTTATTTTTTACATTTGCTACGGATTTTGGGGACTTTGTGATAGGACCTCGCGGTGGCAGCAAATAAAAAACAAATAGAAAATATCGCCACCCAAGGTACTATGTGATAGGACTACCATCTTCCTGAAATATAAGACCCAAATGTTTATGATTTTCAACTTCTTGAATTATAATATCGTTCATATAGGCGGGAGGGTGATGTGGCTTAGTCACTTTCTTGGAAAAAATCATACTTCGCGGTGGCAGCAAATAAAAAACAAATAGAAAATATCGCCACCTGAGGTACTATGTGATAGGACTACCATCTTCCTAAAATATAAGACCCAAATGTTTATGATTTTCAACTTCTTGAATTATAATATCATTCATATAGGCGGGAGGGTGATGTGGCTTAGTTACTTTCTTGGAAAAAATCATACTTTCTGTCTTTCTAGGATTAAAGTTATTACAAGCCATTGTTTGGACCAATGATGAATTATGTCTATATCTCTGTTTAAAAGGGTTGCAGCATCATATGCGTCACCCTCGACAACTATGTATAATGAAGTATCATCAGCAAATAATCTAATATTACATAATATGTCCCTCACAATATCATTTATAAATACCAAAACAAAATGGGGCCCAAAATAGACCCTTGTGGAACTCCAGCTTTAATATCAAACACAATAGAAGTTTTACCACCTATTACAACCTTTTGACACCAGTCTGATAGATAGCTTCGAAACCATTTAAAAAGATCAACACAAATACCAATTTCTTGGAGTTTGTGAAGAAGTCCTTCATGCCAGACCCGGTCGAATGCCTTACTAATATCACAGAAGACAACATGAACTTCCTTTCTTGCATCTAGAGCTCTACCTATATCATCTGTTATGTTTAATAACTGATTAACTGTGGAGTCCTCAGGCATAAAACCATACTGTAGGTATGTTATAATACTGTGTCGAGAGAGAAAGTTAAAGAAGTGTTTGAATACACATTTTTCCATTGTTTTGCCGGTTATCGAAAGAAGGGAGATTGGTCTGTAATTTGCAAGTATTTCGCATGCACCGCTCTTAAAAATTGGTATCACATTTGCAATTTTCCAACTATGGGAAACACACACATTTGTAATGATTTGTTGAAAAGCAGAGCCAAGGGATAACTTAGTTCACGAGCTGCATATTTAAGAAATCGTGAACTCATTTCATCAGGCCCCGTGGCTTTTGAAACGTCCAGTATTAGTAAGTGGTCGTATGCCTCTTCATCGGTAACAACTAATTGATTTAAAATTGGAGTGCCTTCGGGTATATTGACTTCCGGAAGATAGACATTACTATCATCGACTTTTGCCTGTTGAGAAAAATTTTAATTGAATGCGTTAGCTTTCATCGACATCATCTTCAATGTATTCATTATTAATCAAAAGAGGGGGTAATTTGACGCTTTTGTCTGAAGACCAGATAAACTACATAATGTTTTCCACCATTGTTTAACCGATAAAGAAGTAGAGTTTAGTGTATTTATTTGTTTTTCTAAGTTTTCTGATTTGGCATTTTTAATTAAGTTAACACATTCGTTTCTTGTTTTCCAGAACTTTTGACATGACTCTTCTGAGTTGACTTTTTTCGCTTTTTTATGAAGGCGTTTCCTTTTTCGGATCATTTTTCGTATAGATGAGTTCATCCACGGGGGATCTTGTGTTCGGACTTGGACATATTTACAAGGTATATTTTTTGCGGCTACGTCAAGTATTGTTTGGGTTACAGCTGAAACGGCAGCCTTTAAATTATTTTGATTGATTAATGAATCCCACTCTATATTATGTAGATCGTCGCGATATTGAGCATAGTCCCCATTTTTAAAATCCCATATTTTACGCTTGAAGGACTTGTTACACGTTTTTTGAAGGTTGATTATCCCACTTACTGGGCAATGATATCGAACATTAGCTTCAAGAATATTTTCACCAACCTCATGATAAACAAGTAGTTCTTTATCGCTTAAACTATAATAGGATCTAAAAGAGATGACGATGTCTCACAATAGAATGTAGGTTCAGATATAATTTGTAATAATCTATTTTGTGACGTGATATTTCTTAATTTACTTAGGTTGGTGTTTAAATGGTTTTCGTTGAAGTCGCCCACAACAATAACCTTGTCTATGCCACTACAGAGGGTTTTTTCTAGCGATTGATTAATGTGGTCCCATATGTGTGATGGAGAGTCGGGCGGAAGATAAAACAGACAGAATAATATTTTAATCTTCTTCACATAAAGTTCTACCCAAAGGCACTCTACAGTTGTTACTTCTAAGTCTTCTCTGCGATTACAGGGTATATTGTTTTTAACATAAATCATCACACCACCACCATTTTTATCGCCAGACCTGTCATTATGAAATGGTTCCTTGAAATTTGTGATCTGGACAAATTTATTTAAGACACTATTTTTTAACCATGTTTCAGTTAATAATATAATATCCCTATCCCCTAGCTCAGCTTCCAACAAGTCAAGTTTAGGTAAGACACTTTGTATATTAATACAAGTGAAGGTAACAAGGTCTTGGAAAATAAAGTTCTTAAATAAGTCCTCATAATCCATATCTTCACACGAACTCGATGGTCCTGGATTTTTTTCTACATCTCCAGATAAATATAAAAGGATCATAATAATTACAATGACTCTACTAACTATAGTTACATTCATTTTAAAGAATAATGTTACACGATTATTCAATATTTGTAGGTTTTACTATGCCCAAGGAATAAGGGTGTCATCACATGGCCATATGAATTATAATGTAACAGAATATTGTCTGTACCAACAAGAATCTGATTTAAGTCGTTTTGCTTGACTATTAAGCTTAATAATATTATTTGTATCGCAATCGAGCCGTGGGCGATAAACAAACTTACAAATATTAATGTTTCTATGTCTATACTCTTTCTACCTGGTAATCGAGTCGACCGCTCGTGGTAATGTCCCACCTGTGACCGGTAGCTTACTATGTCAATTGACATTGTATAATAAAAGATGTAGATGATATAACTGCCACAAGGTGGAACATACACAGTTGACACATATAGATAATTATGACCGCAAAGACAGACTGGCCTCCTAATTTATACTTGAGTGAACAATGACATAAAAACAAACATATAAAAATGAAACGAAACATATATACAATACCCATCGGTTTGTGTAGATGTGATTTACACCATGGCAAAGGGTGTAGAAAATACAGTGTTATAATAAATATACCTGTAAGTCTATATTGATACTTGAGGAACATCAATGAGCTATATACAACCCCCTCCCCAACAACACAAATAACAAAACTCAGAAAGTCTCATATGTGAGAAGACTCAGTAAGCAAAAAACAAAAAAACAAAACAAATCGCTCACCTTGGAGTAAGCGGTTCAACCAAAATACAGGATAACAAACACTGAAAGGTCACTATACTAAACATGTATGAAAATGAAAGGGATCAGGGTAAGAATACTCAAACTTAAAAAAAAATATATAGAAAAAAGTGTAACTGGTGGACGGATAGACAGAAAAACTGACAGACGGGATCAATCGACCTCAAGACTTACGGTCCCCGCTGGCGGCTGAGATAATAACCAAGTATGTATTTATACGCATAATTATGATGTTTTAAGGATAATAATAACGTTGTTACAATACATGTTGGTCCATATATTACATATAATTATTTCAAGTGGTCCATTGTCTAGTTATAATTAGTGTTAATCCGGTTGTTGGTTCTAAATTGCAGTTACATGTAAGCGAAATAGACTAAGAAGACCAATAATCAGTGGAGTATTTTGTTGTCAATTCACTTGAAGAATACAGTTCGGAGTCCATATAATTTCCTGTAGGGTTACCAGTGATAACCTCCTTTGCCTTAGTTTGAATATTACAGGCGTTTAACATCTTTTGGAATTCGTCTTCATTTCGTATAACATGTTGTGTTTCGTCTAAATCATACACATATATCTTACCATCAATAACCCATGTTGATTTGATTTTCTTTCCACGTACTAGCTGTCTGGCTTCATATGCAAGGAAAGCACGAATACTAGTGTTGTGATTGGGAATACGTACAATAATTTGGTGTGGGCTGCTTCTACCAGTTCTGTGACTGACTGAAATGTCACTAGGAAGAATGTCGACACCAAGTTTTTTAGCAATGTCTATTACTTTTTCATCAGTATTTTCTTTCTCAGTAAATGGTACCCCGCTAAAATGTATGCACTGTTTCCTACTATGCTGCTCGAGCTCGTCATTTCTTCTTTTCAGTGTGTTAATTTGGAGTTTAAGGTCTTTTATTTCCTCCCCATATTTATTTTCTATAATTTCTTGTTTCTCTTTAATTACTTTGATTTCATCCAATATTGACTTTTGTTTGTCATCAACAATAATAGACCTTACCTCTTCCATTATGAGCTGCTTAACAGTTAAGTGCAATTTTTGCTATATCAGATTCACTGATGCTGACTACTGGTGTATGGTTTCCTTCAGTGAGTGACATTGTAGTTTTTGGTCGGTTACGAATGTCGTTGTATTGTTCACTATCACTATCACATGAATATTCTGATGATTCACTGGTTTCAGTATCCAAGTTTCGTTTTTTGGTAGTTTGTACGTTTTGGGGGGAGGGTTCAGGAACGAATTCCTTCGTCGACGTTTTTTTCGAGTACTGAATGTCAGGTAGAGACGATGGATATTCCTGCATGTATAATGTTTATAATGTTTATGAACAATTAAACTATTCGAATATTGAATTCAATATGGTTCATTGTTGTTTACATTTTATTTACATTTGAGCAGGTTGGGTCTACTCGATTGACAAAATCGTGCTTCAGTGTTGAAAAGTGAAAAAGAGTGTTCCATCAATAATTTTCAGTTAACTGAGGTATTGAAAGTGGCATAGACTTACATAATAAATAACTATTGTGCACTTTGTCACTGTGTTTACAGCAGCAATTTACATTTTTGTAAGTCAGTTGTTGGATGTTTACAAAATGTGTCTGTTCCCTTACACATGCGCAAATACAGCATGCATTTGCTGGTAAAAGGCATGTGATTTTTTTGTCTTGCACTAGTGCAAGATAAGAAAATCTCACATCGCTAAAAATAGGAACTGGTCTGTCTCAAAAGTGAGAAATTATCATCCTGCCCTCCCACTATGTCTATCTGCTGACTCCATAAGTAAAACTTGTATCAATGTTCGCGTGAACTGAGCAGGACTTGTCAACAGTCAGCAGGAGTTATCACCAAACTCTCCCAACATTTAAATGATAATTCCTGTGAAGATGACAAAAGTAAATAAAATTCATCAACACCATTAACTAGTCAACATTTCATTTTTTAAACATAAATTAAACATTGTCCTACAAAAATGTACTTGACAAAATTATTGATACTCTCTGCTGAGACTACTTTTTTTTTACGTCATAATGGAGGTCGTGCCCTTTGTGCTTTCTAAACCAACACAGAATTGGTAAACGAAACTGCTAATTAAAATAAGTGAATACTGTTGCCGACTTTGATGTTTGTAATAAATTCATTATTTTAAATTAGTGTCTTTGAACTATGCTTTTTCTTGTTAAAAGTTCATCAAGTTACGTTATAAAATCCACCAATCACTGAAATAATGAATGCAAATGGGATATTTGCAAACTACTGAGGAACTATGTTTTGAGGCGTTTTTTGCCTAAAGAAGTGGGTGCAGATGAGTATATGGAATCATGTGATTTTTCCTGCGAAAATACAAATATAAACCTATAAGTGTACCATATATCCGTGTTTATGTTTGACTTAAGGATGATAAACATGTCATCTGAATGTGAATATGATTGATGCTGAAAAATATCAGCCTGCCCGACATAATATGAAGTTTGTGACTCCTTCGCTTCACTCACTCACCAACAAACTTCATATTCTGGCACGGCAGGCTGATATTTTAGGTACCAATCAATTCACATCCAGATAATATTTACTTACACATGCGTAGCTTGGCAAGTTAATAAATAATAGATAGTTACTTTTACAGTACATGTTATGTATTTAAAATGTGTTGTCACAATGAAGGTAATATAAAGTCACAACATTATTATTGACATCAATATTGTCTTGATTGATAGATGAAGTTTTGAATTTTTGATAGATGATATTGAAGGTTATAGTGGAAGTTTGTATTTCTTTATTTTCTTACAAGAAAGGTCAATTCCACTAAAATTTTAGAGAAAGACAAAACATCTCTCTCTGTATACACTCATCTATGCCTGCTTATTTACAGTGTCATCAGAACCACAGAATGTAGTATCAAGTGCAATAACCTCCAACAAAATAACAGTACAATGGGATTATCCCCAGAATCCTGGTGGTGTACTGTGGGGCTATAGAATAACTGTTAGGAATGGGACTAATGATAGCATATGTGTGCAAGAAATAATTTTTCAATGTGTTAATGGTTGTCCAAATGCACAGGTAAAATGACTTCTACAGAAATCTTATAATTGCATTTTCTATGTAACATCATGTATTAAATCAAGGCAACAATTATATCAATATATATCATGAAAGCTCTTTGGTCAAAGGTTGAATCATGGTGTCATATTAGAAATTACCTGTACAGTGAAACCTGTCTAAACCAAGCCTGGAGTAAACCAGTATCCACTATAAATCGTACTTTAATGAAAGTCCCAATATGGGAAATCTTTGTTATTCTAACCTGTGTAAACAGTACACCTGTCTATTCTAAACAAACACAAAACTTGGTCCCAAGGATGTTTGGTTTAGACAGGTTTCACTGTATATTGTTTTTGAGTTTGATGTCTGTCATCTTGGCTTTTCATATAAACCTTTTCCTCTGTAACCATTGAGCCATTATACAAATTAGACCTATTTATTTTTACAAAGATTCAAAATCATTACTATGCTTTTATGAAACGACACAAAAAGTAAAAATAAAATGGGATGCTTTTTATGGTAATCTACTTTCTACAGTACATCTATAAACAACCATGCCATAGATCTTAAATTAACTAGATGATAATCAACTGTTTAACATTCTATGATAGGTTACGATTGAGAAATAATTTTATTAATAGTTTTTATTATTTAGTAATATAAATTGAGTTGTACATATGACATTAATTATAATTACAAATAAATTTTATTACAAGCAAAAAATATTGCCAATATTGCAAAATATATATCTCACCTATTTTTACACAAAATAATTTTATAACATCCCCTTCAATACAGAAAAATGGTATGTACATTGTGAGATATAAATTTTGCATGATGAAAAATGGTGCTTCTGTCCATTCAGTCAATATTAGCCAACCCTCGAGAGACTTAAAGCGGTAGTGGGGGGAGGGGGAGGGGGGTGTTATCCTGGGGGGTTTGTGCCCCCCCACCCCATTATTCTGCTGCATTTTGGATATAAAATCTGTGTAGTCAAAACTTTAAATATAGTTTGATAAAACCATGAAAAAAGGCGTTCCCCTTATGTTTTGCAGTACTTACATGCTTTATCACATCAATATAACCTCTGTGATTGATTGAAAAATCAGTCCTGCAGAATTCACAAAATGCAAATTTATTTCCCTTTTGGGAATGTTTAATGAAATGAAATTCATCAGTCCATGCTGTCTTAAATACGTTGTCATAACGTAAATGAACCTTCTTTTTTTCTTTATTTTAAATACATTTTCTGATTGGTTTAATGATAAAGAATTAACCAATTGAAGTTTCCTGTACAAATTAAGAAGGAAACGATTACCGAAAGGGCCTAAATAATTTAGATTTGTACTCACATCATAGAAATCTGCAAGAATAATCAACATATGAACAATTCACGATAATTTTTTCTACATTAATTTTTTTTTAAATCGGGAGGAAAACATCTAAAATCGGTAGGCGGTAGAAGACTTAAAAATTTGGTAGACTACCGTGTAAATCGATAGGGGTGGCATGTTAAGGGAACTGGTTCATTCATCTTTTGAGATATATAAAATTAGTCATTATTTTGAAGTCATCTCAATAAAGTTTATAACTTGATATACATTTATGCTTCCAGAATCTGGGGTTTAAGGGTTCCTGTGATTCCAAGAAGATATTGAATGCATCCACTGCAAACATGTTGCAAACAATGAGTCATGACATTGAAGATCTTTTACCTTATGTTAACTATAAAATCATTATACAAGCTGTCAGTGCTAAAGGAGAAGGAAATTTTGCAGAAGTAGAAAATACTACGTTAGAGGAAGGTAAGCATTTGTAATTTAGGTGTTCAATGTCAAATTCAGCTCATTTCATTGCTAATCTTACCATATCAATAATAGGCTATTTATCGCTTGCCATACTTTGCCCTACATGGTGTATTTTTACATCTGTCTACAAAATCCTGATGAAATATCAAATTGTTACTTCCCAAAGTCATGGCAATTTGTTATAAATGCATTTATTTGTTAAATATTAATTTACAACCCTTATAAACATCAAGAAATACAAGTACAAATGGAACAGGAAGTATTGGCATGAATAATTATCTATGCTTTATTTATAGCTCCAAAGAAATCTTTACAAGTAACTGGTGTTGCACAGACTGATCCTAGAACTCTACAGGTTACATGGCAACAACCATTACCAAGACCAGGAATTACAAACTATACAGTCAAAGTGTATGAAGAAAATGATGACGCAACTGAGTTTGTCCACAAGGAAGGCTTGAAGAAAGAAATCTTAGGTCTGGTCATCTATAGAGTCTCTGATTTTAACACAGAAATCAGCCATTTTGAATAGTTAAGAATTGATTTACATGTCATATTTACCTCTTGTATTTTAAGGATCGTTTCTATTATATATGACAATGATTTTGCTCACACTACGGTAGTTACAAATAAAGAAGCTCTGTGAGAGAAGGTAGCCATTCATTAGAAAAACTATATTTTATGTGTTTCAGCTATTTTCTATTTTTATATATACTAGTTAAAAAGATATTTGTATATTATTTATCATCATTAAATTGTTTCAAGACTGCAACCGATCCATTTTTTCAAGACATCAGACTTTGACATAGCAAGATTGACCTATAATGTTATTGTTTCAATAACTCAATTTACTAAAGGCAGGAAGATTAGGCCATTCATACATAAAATATATACCAACAAATGTCCAGTATTCTTCGTAAACTCATCATTTTATTTTCTTTAATGCAATTAAAAGCTGGAATACTCTCCTTAACCATATAAAATCTATATCTTTTCTTGATTGTTAAGAAAAAAGAAATTAAAATCCACATGAAGTAGATTGTTTATAAAATCTATTTCTATATTTATCATACATGTGATAAAGTCCTGGAGCTCATCCTGGAGATTGTCTTGAATATCAGGGAGATTAGGCAATTTTGAGATTAATATCTGGAAGATATGTTATCGACATTTTTATCAACATAAGAAACCAACTTTTGAATATTGTTTGTTCATTTAAGTAAGCAACGAAATATGTGAACATAATTTCTGCTTTGGTTACATTTTTATCCAGAGAAGTCACATGTAAGTAAGTAAATATTTATTGGCATATCATAAAATACAGTTTAAGCAATATACAGAAGTAAAAAATACACATAATTCTATTTAAAAAAATGTTTTGATGAATAAAATGTTATCTTAGATCACTTCAAAACCTGATTAAAANATTATCACAGTATTATGGTCAGCAACAAGAGATGGCCATTTATGCATAAAATATATATCAACAAATGTCCAGCATTTTTCATCAACTCATCATTTTATTTTCTTCAATGTAATTAAAGGCTGGAATTCTCTCCTTATCCATATAAAATCTATTTGTGATCTAGATCGTTAAAAAAAAGAAATTAAAATCCACATGAAGTAGATTGTTTATAAAATCTATTTCTATATTTATTATGTTGCCATATATTGAATCCAATACCCCTGATATTATTTATAAGAATAATATTAACTTTAAGTTACGCATTAAGAAATTAAACGGTAAGTCTTTCATTGGTCTATCCTCAGTTACAGCATCATTGATATAAGGTATTCATAAGTTAGTTATCTTATATACTTTTTTTAATTTAAGCATATTTAAACTGATTCTGTACATTTCAGATATGTTAACCTAAACAAATTTTAACATTTACATTGGCCATTGATAAATTGTTTAACACTGTAAATTAAACAAATCATTTAGATTTACTTGTTTTTTCATCATCCTGTTGTTAGATAAGAATGAAAAGATGTTTTTTTTATGGATTTCAAACATCATATGTCTTAGTCCCCTCTTTTTATGTTCAGTGAGTTAAGGTAAGAGGTTGTTTTCTGTGTTGTTGATATTGGTGGAATTATTGACTGTTTAAACTTTCTTTTCATAATTACACAGGGTATTATATTCAGACTGCAACAATAGATCGTTTGGAGGAATATTGGAATTATAAATTTGTTATAGTAGCAACAACATCAATAGGATCTGTAGAGTCTGATATGTCACCAGTTGTAAGGACAAGACATTCAGGTATGAAGTTATGGTCCTTAAACCAATCAAAGTAAATAAAGGTCCTTGGGTGGTGTCCTTGATATATCTGATGGTCCCTTCCTTTAGGTAGAGTTAACTTAATTGATAGTCATTAATGTACATGTGGGACACCTTGTATAATTGTATTTCATTTTATGTTAGAGTGTAAAAATTAAAAGAAATCTTAAAAAAACATGTTTGATGTGTTTGTAGATAACAGTGCATGTATAATGAACCAGATTAATGGGGGAGGTTATTGTGTTTAACACACACTTTCAACAATATATCAGTTATATCATGGTGGTCAGTTTTATTGGTGGATGAGACTGGAGCATTCAAAGAAAACCACCTCCCCTCCCTGTCACTAGTCACTGACAAACTTTATCACATAATGTTGTATCGAGTACACCTCACCATATATATATATATTTATAAAGTGCTTCTTTGAACATTTCCACAATTATATTAAAACAGTTGCCTCTACCTACAGACCTTGGATTAACAGCAGCATGATTTATAAATGATGTTTCACTTATAGCTATTGCATACTTATCTTCTTCCCCTAAAATATGCATTAAGCAACATTATCTCTTCAACTGTTGGGTTGGATTTTTTTTATAGCTCTAGCTCACTTTTAAAAAAATCTGGAACCCTATCGATTTTCAAGGTCAAAGATCAAGGTCACCGGGTCAAATTGTTTACCGTGTAACGTCCTTGTGAACACTAGAATCAGCATGACTTTCAATGGATTTTGACC
>MJUT01008657.1:103154-114143 GCA_002080005.1 Gigantidas platifrons
CCCCATGACATATCTAGTATGTATTAATTACACCTTCCAAGAGAAATTATTTCAGAAAACCATTTGATTAACTTCTTGGTGAAGTCAAGGATGAAAATATTAAGCTGTCACAGCAAAAAAAAAAAATATCTCTACCGCAGAAGATCATAATCAAGACTCTGTGTGATAATAAGCCTAAATTTTAACACTTTTGTGAGCAGTTTCTATTTCTACATGTTTCCAATTGTTAACCAATTTGAAAATGGACCAGACACACCAAGTTTTTCAAATTTTACCGAATGTTGATATTGTCAGAAAAACTGTTGAGATACATGTGCATGTAGATCTATGTTTTCACATATAAAGTATTTATTATACCCCCGCTCCCCGAAGGGAGAAGGGGGGGGGGTTAATACTGTTGTACCTCTGTTCGTCTGTCCTTCCGTCCTTCCAAGATATTTTTCGTTGCATTTTTCTCAGTAACTGTTGATGGCAGAAATCTGATATTTGGTCACAAGCTTCATATCGGTACCCCATATCGGGGGGAAGCATTTTTGGACCCATCAGATTCCTACTTCCTGTTTGCTGACTTTGTTGATTTTTATACACATTGAACATATGCCCATTTTTCGTTGCATTTTTCTCAGCAACTGTTGATGGCAGAAATCTGATATTTGGTCACAAGCTTTATATAGGTACCCCATATCGTGGGAAGCGTTTTTTGACCCGTCAGATTCCTACTTCCTGTTTGCCGAAAAGCGGGGGTATCATAAGTGAGCATTAGCTCACAGTTCATCTTGTTTGAATTTTTAAAAAAATATAATATTTTCCTTTCCAATACAGATCCTATTTTAATAAACTTGTTTAATTTCAGAATATGGAATCTCTAAATGTGACAGCAAGCTCTGATTCTTTTATGGAAACATTTAATGTCACAGCAGAACAGTGGTATGAGGTTGAGGTAATACTTGAAAATTAACACTATCATCCTTTGATATTGCATAACAATTGATGGTTTATGGTGCTTAATGGCACCTTCAAGAATATTTCAGTTATATCGTGGCGGTCAGTTTTATTGGTGGAGGAAACCGAAATACCTGGAGAAAACCACCGACCTGTTGCAAGTCAGTGACAAACTTTTTCACATAATGTATAGAGTACACCTCGTCATGAACAAGATTTGTACTCACAACTTTAGTGGTGATAGGCAAAGATTGTACAGGTAGTTGTAAATCCAATTACCATATCATCATGACCATGGCGGCCCTTGTATACAATTGAAGAAGAAAATGATTTGACAATTTGTCCAAAAAAAAACTTTGTGAAATTAAGATGTAGATATTTAAGTTGTGTGCGACTCGTTTCTGGGATTATATTCATCAGATACACTCAAAGGCAAAAGATTGAGAAATTGTCTTTGAAATAAGTAGTAATGACCACAAAATATCAATCTGTGAGATTCTCCTACCATATGTATCATTGTGTTTGTATATTATAGTCAGAAATAAGTTTTATCGATCTTATTCTTTTGAACATTTTATTATACCCCCGCTCCCCGGAGGGGAAGGGGGGTATACTGTTTTACCTCTGTCCGTCCTTCCGTCTGTCCATCCCAAGATATTTTTCGTCGCATTTTTCTCAACAACTATTGATGGCAGAAATCTGATATTTCGTCACAAGCTTCATATAGGTACCCCATATCATGGGAAGCATTTTTTAACCCATCAGATACCTACTTCCTGTTTGCCGACTGTTGATTTTTATACACATTGAACATATATGCTCATTTATCGTTGCATTTTTCTCAGCAACTATTGATGGCAGAAATCTGATATTTCGTCACAAGCTTCATATAGGTACCCCATATTGTGGGAAGCATTTTTTGACTCGTCAGATTCCTACTTCCTGTTTGCCGAACAGCGGGGGTATCATAAGTGAGCATTAGCTCACAGTTCATCTTGTTGATATTTAATTCATTCCTCAGACATCTATTATATACATGTATGTACATACATTGTAGAATAGTCTAGTATAACAGGTTTTTTTTATTTTTTACATCAAATCACACTTTTTGTGAAATATGTCAATTGATCAGTGAATTTAAATTTTTTATTTTAAACATATTTAATTGTAAATATACAAGAAAATTTGGTTTAGGAACAAATTCATCAATGTAGTATTAATTTTGAATTTAAATTTGTTTCCAGGTGTATGCAGTAAACACACAAAATCAGATGGGAAATAAATCAAATGAGATATATTATGCAAAACCTGGACGTAAGTATTATATCTTATAATTAGTAATTACAGTCAATTTTCAGTAAGTTGAGAGACCGTCATGTCTGTGATCGTATGGTAGGTGGATTTACAACTACCTATGCAATCAGTGCCTATCACCACTGATGTTGTGAGTTTGAATCTTGATCATAATGAGCTGTGCAACATTATGTTATAAAGTGTGTCAGTGACTTGCAACAGGTCGGTGGTTTTCTCCAGTTTCCTCTACCAATAAAACTGACCGACACAATATAACTGAAATATAGTTGAAAGTGGTGTTATTAAAGCATCATCACCCCCTAACCTTAACCACTCTGTCTGAAACAAAAATCCATGAACATTGGACATTTTTGGCTATTTGTACGTCTCAGATTTGAATAAATATCTCATAACAGCTGATATTTGTGGTAGGTAGTGTTTTTATTAAATCATATCGCTGGGATCTAAATTAGATAAGATACATTATGCACTACCTGGACGTAAGTATTATTTATTATAATTACAGTCAATCTTCAGTAGGTTGAATTTGGATGGCTCTCACAACATCTATTATTTGTAATAATTTTACAGTTAAGAGATTTTTGCTGTGTATTCTATATTGAATAAACTATGGTTCCTCTCACTATCTGAAGGGGGCATTTTGTATTTGGATTTACAGCTACATGTGCAATCAGTTCCTATCACCACTAAAGTTGTGAGTTTGAATCCCGCTCATGGCAAGGTAATTGATACAATATAATGTGATCAAATTTCCTCCACTAACCTGACCGCCATGATATAATACGGTTGTTTCAAATCATGTAAATTCTGACCACGTTCCGTCTTTTTCGTGTCTTGACGCCTGAACAAATCGGCAGGCGACTTCCGGTGTTTACGCTATTACTGTGACAATGTCAGCATATCACAGTCGTAGATGCGGTAGATTATAAGTAATTGTAATATGGAGATGCCAATGAAACCGCTGAATAAATACTGGTGTTCGGTACCCCACTATTTGTCTGATATCAGAAATATACATAAAGGCAGATCGTTTTCCTTTGATGATGCTGACATCCGCAAATAAAGAAAGAAAACAAATTTATATTTAAAGAAGTATTTGTCTCTGCATTGAAGTTTTTGATACAAATAAAATAATTTAATTGATATCTGTCTTTTACAGAAAATGTTAAGATTTTTTTAAGTTGAGGATCGAACGTTAAAACGGCACATATCGATTGGAGTTTTTGTTGTGTACATTGACACCGGAAGTTCAGTGCCAGGAGTTCCATCGAAATCACGTGATCTGGCAGACGAAAATAACAAAATGTTGACGGAATTGAAATGATTCGAAACAACCGTATTGAAATATTGTTGAAAGTGGTGTTAACCATCATCACCTCCTAACACTAACCACTCATGTCTAAAGCAAAAATAAAACATACATATTGGATGTTTTTGGCTATTTGTAAGTCTCAGATTTGAATAAATATCTCATAACAGCTGATATTTGAGGTAGGTAGTGTTTTTATTAAATCATATCGCAATAATTAGACACAAAATTCTGGATTTCACGAATTCAATATGGTGGCTAATTTAAAGTACAACCTTTAGTTATGACATGTCAACTAGATTTGACAGTAACTAATAGCCAGTTATAATACCTAGTACATAAAAGATGCATTATAATTAGTGTACAGATATCATTTAAAGAAGGGTTTGAAGATACCAAAGGGGTCATCAGAATCTGTATATCAAAGAACAGACAACACAATGGTCGAAAGAAAAAGGACAAAAGGACAAACAACGATCTATAAAACACACATATAAAACTAAAGATCGAGTAACATGAACCCCACTGAAAGCCGGTGGTGAACTCAGCTGCTCCAAAAGGGTAAACAGTTCCTGCTCCACTAGTGACAACCGTGGGGTTAATCTATTTACCCTATGTAGTTGTAATAATCTACAGAAGTTTGGAAGCGAAGAAAGTAATTTGCTGGAAACTGCATGCAGCTTGGCTTGTACAGTAGGTACAAGATATAAAGGATCTAACACCAGTAAGAGGGCAAGACGGAAAAATCTCAGACATCCAAGGGAAAGATTTCTGGTCTCAAACGAGGCTCTGCCGAGTTGGAGACCAATAGAAATCTTTCCCGCGGGTGTCTGAGATTTTTCCTTTTTTCCCTCTTACCGGCATTTGATTCTTTTTCTCACTAATTTAACAAAATAATTCCACTTTTTTTCTTTACATTGTTTAATAATAATAATAGAGTGCTCTCCCTTGTTAGTAACTAACGTAAAGACAGAAATTACCTCCCTTTGACCAAATTCAAATACATTTTTTTACAGGTATTTATCGCTGTGGTAGTAGCATGTATGATATGTTTATTAAATACATTGTATTTTTATTATGAAATACATTTAAAATATTGCCAAGACACGGTTGTATATCGATAAATCGACTATTTACTTCAGCAACATGGAAAACAATTTTGCGAGGAAATGCTCGATGGAATGTAAACAAAACAAAGCATTTGTAAGCGTGTGTGTTTTTTATGTGTACGCATAATCTGATGAGAAAGGAATGCATGTTTCTATTGTAACCTAATTTTCGGGGGCAATTGATAAGTGGCTGACTAGATAAATACACAAAACATAAATATTTAAACGATTTTATTGATACAATGACATTTTGCGAAACGTAACATTTTTACGGGAAAAGTAGCGTGAAATTCTTTTTTCATTTTTGAGACAGACCCTTTCCTGTTTTTAGCGATGTGGGATTTTCTTATCTTGCACTAGTGCAAGACAAAAAAATCACGTGCGTTTTACCGGCAAATGCATGCTGTACAGTTTATGTCAACTGCCCTCCAGTTCTCCATGCTTCACCAATACAACCGCAATTCTATTACATAAGTATTTTTAAATTAATGTATGTATACTAGTATTCTGCTAGCTAACAATTTAACTATCGTGCACCTTTCATGTTTCACGGTGTATGACTCTCTTCCAGTCAATATTTGTTTACTTTGAGTAAATAATAGAGTGCTCTCCCTTGTTAGTAACTAACGTTACCCCCCTTTGACCAAATTCAAATATTTTTTCACAGCCACAGGTATTTATCGTAGTGTTGAGATACATTTATCATATATTTATTAAATACATTGTATTTTATTATGAAATACATTTAAAATACTGCTAAGACACGGATGTATATCGATAAATCGACTATTTCCTTCAGCAACATGGAAAACAATTTTGCGGGAAAACGGTCGATGGAATGTAAACAAAACAAAGCATTTGTAAGCGTGTGTGTTTTTTATGTGTACCGCATAATCTGATGCGAAAGGAATGCATGTTTCTATTGTAACCTAATTTTCGGGGGCAATTGATAAGTGGCTGACTAGATAAATACACAAAACGTAAATATTTAAACGATTTTATTGATACAATGACATTTTGCGAAACGTAACATTTTTGCGGGAAAAGCAGCGTGAAATTCTTATCTCACCCAAGAGTTGAGACAAGGATATATCTCACACAGCTAAAAATAGGAACTGTGCTGTCTCATTAGTGAGAAAAGGATATCTCATACAGAAAAAAATAGGAACCACACAATCTCATTTGTGAGATTTCCTCTTCACTTATAGAAAAAGAAAACTGAACAAATTTTCAAAATATGAAGGAATGAATTGTATACAAATGTACACATTTACAATTTAACCCATTTTATCCTGAATACGACTGCAGTCGTAGTCTACCATTTTATCCTGAATACAACTGTGGTCATAGTCTCCCATTTTATTCTGAATACTACTACAGTCGTAGTTTTTGACGTAGTTGTGTACACACACCCTTGAGCTGTGTTATACGTCACAATAATTGTGTATTTTGTACCCAAATAAGGAAATAAATTATCTACGCTTGCGCAGCGACATTATCAGCACATGTTGTCAGAAAGGTGTTTAATTCGATCGAAAATCAATCTATAGAATCATGGAGGATAACTCTGATGTTGACAGTAATGGTAGCGACATTGAAATAGGAAATTTTGATGAAAATGATGATGAAAATGATGATTTTGAATTACGTGAAGTCAATAGAAATGCCGACGAATGGCTAGAAGCGATGTTTGATAGTGATTCAGACAATGATATGGAATTCGAGGGATTCCAAGGAGACTGGACCCAAAATAATTTTACGTCTCGACTTCCATCACGTTTCAAATTGATCGGGGGTTCAACACCCAGAGGAAGCAGAGGCCCACCATTATTATGAACTGCTCTGGTGTGACGATTTATGGAAAAAATTGGTGGATGAAACAAACAGGTACGCCGAACAAGAGTGCAGAAAGGACCCCCCTCAACCGAAGGCTCCAAAATGGACACCTGTCGATGTACCGACAATGAAGGCCTTTATAGGGTTATGCTTTGCAATGGGAATACTGAGACTACCCTCAAGACATAACTATTGGCGGCAAAATTAATTTATGTTTGTGACATCATTTAACAAAGTAATGTCTCGTGACAGGTTTGATTTGATTTGGAGGTATTTACATCTCCAGGACAATAAAGCTGTGCCTGTGGATGAAGAGAGGCCAGATAAATTGAGAAAGATTCGGTGGTATTTAGACTATTTGGACCAGAAATTTTCATACAATTTTATTCCAAAGACTAATGCAACCATTGATGAAAGTATGATTAAATTTAAAGGCAGACTGTCATTCTGACAATACTTGCCAGCAAAACCAACAAAATGGGGTGTAAAATTGTGGAACATGGCAGACAGTGACACTGGATATATGCACTGTTTCCAAATATATACTGGAAAAGAGGATGCTCATGAAAAAGGATTATCATACAGAGTAGTGATGGATTTATGTTCCAATATGCTGGAAAAAACCTTCGAGTTTATTTCGACAACTTTTATACAAGCGTGGAATTGTTGAAGGACTTGCACACACGAGGTGTTCTAGCCTGTGGTACCGTTCGTACAAATCGCAAAGGACATCCAAAGCAATTGCTCCCAAAACAGCTAAAATTTAATAAACATGAGTTTAAAGTTGCCCAGAAGGATGAGTTAACATTCTGTGTTTGGCAGGACACTAAAGCTATTTGTGTTCTGTCCAACTTCCATGATCCTGAATCGCAAGGAACTGTAAATAGACGTTCAGGAATGAACATTCAGAGACCGGTTGTTTTGCCGAAAATGTTGAGCGACTACCAGAAAAACATGAAAGGAGTGGATCTCTGTGACCAAATGGTTGGGTATTATTTACTCAACCACAGATCCAAAAAATGGTGGAGAAGAATATTTTTTTACTTAATGGAAGTGTCGGCATACAATGCGTACATCATAGCTCGAGATACTAATCCAAACCAAGCAAATTCTATATGGCCAACATTCCAAAGCTTTTTGGAAGATCTCGTTATTGCACTTATTGGTGACATTAGAGGAGGTAAAGCTACAGCACTTGTGTCAGATCCTACAAGAAGAGAGACCGAACACAATATTGACAGGATCTTCGACAAAAACAAAGCTTGTTATGAATGTTCACTTTCAGCTCAACCTGGTGAAAGGAGAGGTGTGACAAAATTTGGTTGCAGGGAATGCAATGTCCCTGTACACATGGAATGTCAAGCTAAACACACAATGAGATGCATAAAATAACTGTTGAGATAAATTTTTGATGAGCAGCTTCAGATGTAAAACTTAATATTTTTCTTCCGTTTACCTTTTTGTGACAGTTTAAATATTGCTAAGATTGTGTTATATATAAATCAGCATATTATGGAAGTTATTATCGACTAATCAAACCTCTTCAACATTCAGAGACTTTTTAAACACACTTATTCATCAGATATAAACTGACAAATTACAAAGTAGTTTCCTAAATGTGATTTGAAAAATTGCAAGCAAAATTCATGTTTGAACGTTTTTATTAAAAAAATTATAACTTTTGTAGTATAAATGCTAGAAATTTCAAATCTGGATCAAAATATTGACAATTGAATTGTGCACATTTTACTCGTACAATATTAGGATCGTTTCATTCAACTTTATAGAGAAAAAATTCATCAAATACACAAGTAAGTTTTTTTTTTTCTTTGTTTACATTTGATTTTAATCAATACTGCAAACATATAGATAAGTAAATAATAACAAAATTTAGTGTGTAGAACATTTTATTATCTTTTCAAATATATATACTTTTATGCAATTTAATTAAACAATAACAATGATATAACTGTTTTATTTACTATGATGTCATTTTCAAAAATTTCTGCTACAGCTGCAAAAAGATCTTCAGGTTTACAACACTGTAATTAGAATTTATTATCAGGCACTGCAAACCCAGTTGGTGATTTGTTATCAGGATAAAATGGGTTAAAACAAGGGCAATGCAAAGCGTGGCATATCCCCTGAAAATCAATAGGGTTACAGATTCTCTTGAGGACTAAGTATGTATCAAGTTTGGTCAAAATCCATTGAAGGATGTTGATTCTAGAGTGTTCACAAGGATGTTACGGAAGGACGGACGGACGGTAGCATTGCTATATCCCTTCGCAAATTCGTTGGCGAGAGGATGAAAAAGCAGCAAAGCACTTTCAAATATACACAATACAACAAATAACTTTTTAATTCTGATTTCTTACAGTTTTCTAGGACTCCATTTCCCGTCACCATGGCAGGTGATACTTGGTCAGGGGAAGTGCTCCGTGATCAAGTAAATTTCAACTACAGGATTGAAGACTTCATTTCAAAGGATTGCAAAACTTTTTGCATAATTGTACAAATTAAGAATCAAAACTTTTATTTGAAATAAATGTTTTCAGACAAGATCATCGTCAACAGTCTGAGGGGATATTATAGTGACGGGGAAGGAAACATATCAGGTGTTGTCATCAATGATAGGGAAATGCTTTAAGTAACAATTACTCCCTAACACAAAAATAATTTATGATACCATACATGTAGGTCCCACACATATTTTACCTAAATTATCAACACCCATTAAGTGTTAGCTTGTCACCACTTATTTATGCATATTCTTACAAAATTGTAACCGCATCGGTAGTGTAATGGTTAGCATGCTCACCTCGAGTGATGTGGATCGTGGGATCATCGGTGGTGTAATAGTTAGTGTGGTTGCCTCGAGTGGGGTGGATCGTGGGTTCATCAGTGGTGTAATGTTTAGCGTGCTCGTCTCGAGTGGGGTGGATCGTGGGGTCATCGGTGGTGTAATGGCTTGCTCGCCTCGAGTGGGGTGGATCGTGGGTTCATCGGTGGTGTAATGGTTAGCGTGCTTGCCTCGAGTGGGGTGGATCGTAGGTTCGAGCCCAGATCGTGTCAAATCAGATTATAAAATTGATATTTGATGCTTCTCCGTTAAGCATGCAGCATTATGGAGACAGTACAAAGAATGGTTGGCTTGGAATCAGGTAATGCGTCTGAGTGGGCCAACATGTCAGTGAGCTAGCGCTATAAAAATTCAACTAAGCATGTTGGTCTAGTGCAAAGCAAAGCCCATCATCATATAGAAAATTAATTTGTTCTCGACATGATTTAGCTGAAAAATTGCTTCGTTAAACAACAATTACTCACTCACTCTATAAAATTGTAGCACCAAGGCCTCCCCCAGTATATGCTGTAATAAACAGTACTTTAGCTCCAGCCACTACACAAACTACTATTAAACTCAAATTTGAATCAAGTTGGTTCTTGAATACAGACAATGGGATGATTACTGATGGTGGAGTCATGGTGTGCCAGGAATCTAAATGTACTGAATACGGTAAGATGTATAACTTTATATTAAAGTTGAAACAACAAGGTGTGTGAATCATGGTTACATTGAAATATGTCTATTATTTTTTCTATTAACAGAAAAAAAAAACTGTTTCAAAAAGTCAAAATTTGAAACAAGGAGTATTCCCAATATACTGTGAATTCATTATTATTCTTGGTATACCAAGTTTCGTCGATTGCATGGGTGGCATCAAGCCATGAAATTAAGAACTCAGTGAATATTTGTCCCCATGTACAATGTACTAGCTCCAGCAGAGAATCCATGAATTTACGTAACCACTAAATTCCAATTTCGTCTGCAAACTATGAAAATTAGAATCCACAAACTTAAATAAATTACACTTACTGATATATTTTCAGTACTATTAATTCTTTTAAATTCGTGAATTTCAGCTAAATTTAATACTTATTGATTAGGATATTCTCTGGGTTGATCCTTGAAAAGCAACATTTTCTGAGGCCTTTCATTGTGGTAATCAACATATCGGGTCGTTTTGGCTATCCCAATGCCACCTTTTGCCACCATGATTATTTTTTGCCTCTTGCCATCATGAAATCAGCTGAGAAACTGCTCACATGATTTTAAATTAAAGTTTATTAACCAATTGTCATAGATATTAAATATTTATGCTATAACTAATTGACAAGTTTCATTATTAAAAATGTGTCTATTATGTGTGTAGCGTAAGGATATACTACAATGTGTATCACGTCAAAAATAATGTAACGATGCGAAATAGTTGAAGTGACATAACTGTAAAACATACAGAAAAGTAGCTCTGACAAGGAAATGGCTGAAAATTGTAATGATAGTGAAAATACCGGGGGGTATGTGGGTCGAGGGTTGGTACGACATCTAATTAGGATTTCGTCATGTGATGTTCAGTATATTATATATATATTTTTTTATAAGGTTATCTTATAATTTGGCAGTATATTTTGTCTTGT
>MJUT01008669.1:54209-80280 GCA_002080005.1 Gigantidas platifrons
CTCTGTACATCTAGTTATCTAGAGTTTAACTACACTACATATTTTTCCTTTGATCTCTGTACATCTAGTTATCTAGAGTTTAACCACACTACATATTTCCATTTGATCTCTGTACATCTAGTTGTCTAGAGTTTAACTACACTACATATTTTTCGTTTGATCTCTGTACATCTAGTTATCTAGAGTTTAACTACACTACATATGTTTCGTTTCATCTCTGTACATCTAGTTATCTAGAGTTTAACTACAATACATATTTTTCGTTTGATCTCTGTACATCTAGTTATCTAAAGTTTAACTACACTACACATTTTCCGTTTGTTCTCTGTACATCTAGTTATCTAGAGTTTAACTACACTACATATTTTTTCTTTGATCTCTGTACATCTAGTTATCTAGAGTTTAACTACACTACATATTTTACGTTTGATCTCTGTACATCTAGTTATCTAGAGTTTAGCTACACTACATATTTATTGTTTGATCTCTGTACATCTAGTTATCTAGAGTTTAACCACACTACATATTTCCGTTTGATCTCTGTACATCTAGTTGTCTAGAGTTTAACTACACTACATATGTTTCGTTTCATCTCTGTACATTTAGTTATCTAGAGTTTAACCACACTACATATTTCCGTTTGATCTCTGTACATCTAGTTATCTAGAGTTTAACCACACTACATATTTTTCGTTTGATCTCTGTACATCTAGCTAGTTATCTAGAGTTTAGCTACACTACATATTTTTCCTTTGATCTCTGTACATCTAGCTATCTAGAGTTTAACTACACTACATATGTTTCGTTTCATATCTGTACATCTAGTTATCTAGAGTTTAACCACACTACATATTTATTGTTTGATCTCTGTACATCTAGTTATCTAGAGTTTAACTACACTACATATTTTGCGTTTGATCTCTACATCTAGTTATCTAGAGTTTAACTACACTACATATTTTTCGTTTGATCTCTGTACATCTAGTTATCTAGAGTTTAACTACACTACATATTTTTCGTTTGATCTCTGTACATCTAATTATCTAGAGATTTAACCACACTACATATTTTTCTTTGATCTCTGTACATCTAGTTATCTAGAGTTTAAGCACACTACACATTTTTCGTTTGATCTCTCGGTTTTCCACTCTATTTGCTAGTAAGGGTCACCGCTAGCGTAGTTGGTGACGCTATTTGTTGGTTTATCTCGTCAGTAATGGTTTGTCTGGAGGATCAATCCTGAACCAATTTACAAATAAACATTATAGAAAACTGAAGGGGCAATCAAGAAGGAACAATCCAGAGAAACAGGCAACATTGGGCAACAAGACACAGAACGACGACAAAACAGAAAACTAAACCGATGGGCAACACTGACCTCACAAAAAAGGCCGAGTGAACCCATGTTCTCACGGAAGGTAAGTATCGCCTGTTTCTTATGAGACAATCTCCGAGTTACTCAAATAGTTAAGTCTGATAAAAGGTTTCAGTGATAGAGGATAAGGGAAAAGCTACGTAAGAAGGATATTGAGATCCATTGCCAGTGAGAAGGATACTGAGATCCATTGCCAGTGATAGAGGATAAGGGAAAAGCTACGTAAGAAGGATACTGGGATCTACTGGCAGTGATAGAGGATAAGGAAAAAGCTACGTAAGAAGGATACTGAGATCCATTGCCATTTCAGAAATGGATATTTCGTAACTGTCAACCAGTACGTGATTTCTCGAATGCGTCTCGCATCTCCATTATTAAGTACCAACAAACCAGACAATGTATTAATCGTAGAGTTAACGTGGCCACTGGTTGATCCTTGAATTTATTGATGACACAAAAACAAAAATTAACAAAGGTATTCAATTACAGAAAACAATTAAAAATTAACAACGGCACTATTGATATCCATCAGTTTTTAAACATTTTCTTTTGTTTATGTGTTAAACACCAATCAATCAATCAATCCATTTGTATTGCACAAACAACGAATTCTCTATTCCCAGGACTCGCATTTATTTCAATCTACATGTTTTATTTCTTGCTGAAACGTTTGAAATTGAACATAATAACATTACATTGAAATTGTTATTCCTAAGCAAAATAAAAATAAAAGATATACTTTGAGGTATTTACAATTAAAATAAGATACATACTCACAAGAATACGGTATATATATATATAAGTTACTCCAACGAACAAATAAAAACTGTGAAAACTAACATTGAACTATAGATGATCTCCCAAACCGATTAATCTTTTAAAACCATTTTACACATCGGCAACCAACTCAAAATAAACAATCGTCAGCTTAAAGGACGTTATATTATTAACATGTACTTAAACCCCTCTTAAACCATTTAGCCATCAATGCTAGAACACTACTTACGTATTTAAACTGTCTTTTTCGTACAGCTGTTTTAATGATTTATTCTTAACAAATGGTTTTTCATTAATTTTCGTATATGGGAATTTAATGTTTTAAATTTTAGCTTCGAGATATATAAGTAAAAATAGTTCTAGTTAGACGTTCGCAGAGATACGTATGTGCTGATAGTTCTAATTGGTTTTTGTATTCTAAAAGTGTTTATCTATTCATAATATGTAAAGATTTTACGACCGCTTCAATTCAGAACAAACATATGTCTGACCTCAATATAACAGAATGAGCTCTGGTATAACCATGTATGTATATATAATTTTATAGTTTATACACGATATTGTATTACGTAATTCGTGAACATTGATATTTAACTTATGCATTTTCATCTGTTATTTCTCCCCATTTGGACTATTATTGTATATGTATCACCCCGTTGACAGCTCGCGAAATTAGAAATAGGTCATACATGTACTTCCTTCGGCTTTGTGCGCATGACCCTAAATAAACGTTAGAGAATACGGAAGTGGCAATCAAAAATCGACATTCCAGAGAAGCTGGCATCACAGGTCACAAAAGCACGAAGAAAAACAAAACAAAGGCAAAACACAATATGTGTTGGGCATCACTATACGTAAACAAACACAAGTAACGTAAATAAGACATGAGCCATCTTACAAACTACTGAAGGTAAAGACGAACCAAACAAACACAAGTAACGTAAATAAGACATGAGCCGTCTTACAAACAACTGAAGGTAAAAGTAAAGTCTTACAACACAAGACCCGTACGTTTCAAGTCGTGCGCGTCTCCCATAATTAAAAAGAATCCCCCAAAAAAAAATCAAAAACAAGTATTAAAAGTGAAGGATTAGAAACATTCGGGAAAGAATTCAAAATATATACACTCTTCGTAGCAGAAACATTATATTGTCAGACTTGTACAGTGACTCCACTGTAGGTAACACTGCCAACAAAATAAAGATAGGTCAGTCACTTATTCAAACGTCTTTCAACCACAGGGGACATTCAATATCACGATTCAATGGTATCTGTCGGGGGAGTATGAAAGGGAATCATCGGTTGGGCAATCAATAATAAAAATTCTGATCGCAAATAACAAAACAAAATGAAACGCAAGTTACGAGTAACGTGGCGTAGAAAATCACACAGACCTTTCCGGAGCACCTGAGTTCATCCCCGGTTTTTAGTGGGGTTCATGTTACTCGATCTAGTTTTATATGTATGCTTTGTAGATCGTTGTTTGTTATTTTGTACTTTTTCTTTTGACCTTTGTGTTGTCTGTTCTTCTTCGATATACGGATTCTGATTACCTCTTTGGTATCTTCTAACTTTTGGCCATTGTGTTGTCTGTTCTTCTTCGATATACGGATTCTGATTACCCCTTTGATATCTTCAAACTCTTCTTAAGATAGATATTTCTAATTATTAATACATTCTAAATTCAATATTCCATTCAGACCATCCATATATTTTTTGTTGAAGACCGACGGGTTCAGCAATAACCGGCATGTGCCCATATATAAAATATACTCCGGAATTCATAGACTTTTTAAATCTATTTTCAGCATTTTTGTTTACATTAATGTTAGTTCCCCCCAAATATTTGGAAAAAAACAGCAAAATTTGTCTATCTACATACGTACTCTCTTCTATGTTGTGTTAGATCAAACCAGTATATTTTAAACTATTACCTCAGACAGTTTTTAGAGCCCGTCACGTTTAAGAAAAACAGGTTCAAGGTAAAAGCAAACAAACAAAGAAAACACGTAAACATTTCAATTATTGCCAAATTACTATAATAATTAACAAAAAAGCTAATAAAAATCTCACTTACACCACTCTGATTACAAATATTTAAATAATTTTTTGTTGCAGAAAAATTTAAAAGATCATTGTTAAAACCATTTAAAATATTTTTGGCGTCGATTTTAATATTCATAAGAATTATTGCCCTGTGTTTCTAAAAATAGTCTTATAATTCTCGTCAACAATATAGAATATATCATTTATTTAATTCCCTCGGTACAATAACAAATTAATATCTGTTTACCAATGAAATAACCAAGAGTTCAAGTTTTGTTTGTTTATTTGATGGCGTTTAACTTTATTTGATGGCGTTTAACTTTATTTGATGGCGTTTAAAGCCACTTTCAATAATATTTCAAGTACATTGTATATCGTCATACTAATCGTGGCGGTCATGGGGAAAACCGGAGGACCCGGAGAAAACCACCCACTTGTCACAAGTCACTGACAAACTTTATCACATAATGTTGTACACCTCGCTCTGATCGAGATTCGAACTCACAACATCAGTGGTGATATGCACTGATTGCATAGGTAGTTGTAAATCCAACTATCATACGAACATGACGACGACGCCCCCAACAATTCAAAACCATATTACATAGAAGTAAAATATAAAAAGGAAAAAAATATTGAGGATAATATCAACATATAATACTGTCAAAGCTGCCTTAAAGAGTACCTCTATAAACCACTCTGCAAAGAGCAACTTGTTTTTCCCATTAATGAATAGTTCATACAATTTTAAATTGGTAAGAAATGACATCGATGTGAATGAACATGAAAGATTATTCAACCTTACAATTAGACCTAAATTAAAGTACAGGAACAGCGCTTTTATTCTTGGTCTGCATTTAAGCTGTTTATAAAGGACGACTGGCCATAAATAAATAAAGGGCCTATTTACAGGTTCCATTGAGTGCCCTTTATATACAGGTTTGACTTTTAGTATTTATCTGTGTACCAACAATTGTGAATCCTATATTTATTATTGCACAGGAAAAGACTATGGTACAACCAACGAACTGTTAGAGTGTAGTCTAACGTGGTACAAAGAGTGTGGACACAGTAAATTGTTTGTCACTGAAGTAAAATAAAATATTCAATCAAAGAACGGGTTGTTCCCAATATAAAATTAGTCAATATCCAAATATAGCATAATAAGATCGCCATTCCGCTTATAGCTGACTTTCAACAATATTTCAGTCTATATATCATGGCGAACAGAATTTAACAACTAAATTATTTGGGTACAGGAGTCTGAAATTATATCAATTGAGATGTGAGTAAAGATCACCGGTAAACTCGATTGTAGCGCGAACGCTCGAGCTCCCTTACCTAATGTTATAAGAACCGTAGCAGTTTCATAGCCACCTCTGATAACTGTGTTAGTGGAAGTCTCATTTAGCTCAGTCGACTTGCCATGTGAGAGGTGTCGGGATCGAATCCCATCGGGAACGTTGCCTTTTTCGGAGATAAGATATGCTCTACTGTCACACGATCAATGACCGGTGATCTTCCCATTGTCATGTGATCTTAACACACCACAACTCAAGTGATGTAATTTCAGACTCCTGTGATTTGGTACCTAACGGTGCAAAACCAACTACCATACAATCACGGCCGTGATATTCCCAAATTTTAGAATTCAACAGGTAGGTTGTGTATAATTTATCTATCTAGGAAGCACTAACTACAAAGCTGTTATGCGCTCTTTTAAATATTCTTAGGAATCTGGTTTCTCCACAGCATAAAAACTGGGTCTTTTTTTTCAATACCCCCAAATTTTCTCCGTGGAGATTGAAATGTGTACCCTTTCTTTCTGTATAATAATCTGATTTATATGAAGAGCTTGAAGATACCGATGGGCCAATCAGAATCTAGGACAGACAACACAATAGCTAAAAGAACAAATATAAAAGGACAAAAAACGATCTACAAAACATACACATTAAACTAAAGATCGAGTAACACGAACCCCACTAAAAACCGGGGATGAACTCAGGTGCTCCAGGAGGGTAGGCATTTTCTACTGAGTTGTCCGTAGAATACCCTAATGTCGTTGAGGTTTGGCTCTCGGAGCTATTTTTCTTCTTTCATTCCTCCTCCAATACTGAAATCAATATTAGCTCCGAAAGCCAAATCTCAATAAAAGGTTTAAAATTTCGAGGTAAGTGGTATAATATTTTCGACATTTCTATTGTACCGTATAACCAGAAAACTACAACTGTTACTTGAATGTTACTAAAGAAAAAACATACGCGTTACATTTGATTTTAAACACGATCAAATGTCCACCATTATCGTACCCTCAAATATGATAAAACATTTCGGGAATTGTGTTACTCCTTATCACGTGTTCCTGTTTTTGTTTTTATTGTTGTTGATGTTCTATGATGACGATTCTACATGTTAGATGTCCATGCCTTTAGAGAGCCCAGTGTGGCACTGATTAATAAAAACATAACTAATCTGTTATAGATCGACTAAATTGTTAAACAAGTAGAAAGTTTAAGAGAACGTCAATTATTGCAGGTTTTACATGTACGTACACAAAGTGTCCATAATTTCATATGACAAATATTTGCAGCTGTATATAAAACGTGAATATAACGTTCTGTATGTGATCTTATTTACTAAAGTAACATGCAATATGATTTTAAAATGTCTTGAACAAAGTTTGCAGTGTTTACCCTCCCATACACACTCGGAACGGGCTGGTGAGAGAGCAGCAGAACCATCCAAGGTTGACACAGAGTGCTACTTTTATACGAGGAAGTGTAAGGGACAATAAATCCGTGTAAGAGATTGAATTCCGTTCTGATTGATGGCAAGGATCCCAAGAACACTTGGTAGAAATAAAACCGTTGCCTTTAGAAGATGTATCAGTTGTATTGTTTGTGAAGAAGCTTCTAGACTATAAATACATTGGATATATATATTGATACAACGACCCACGACACGTAAACATATGTAAGTTTTAAGTGCTTGACCGGCTTTATTGATACAAACAGTGCTTATGAGAGGGGGGTTCAGTCGGTACATCGGTCCGGGGCCCGGAGAGCCAATAAGGAGCCCGTGAATCTCTGAAGGGGCCATATCCTTAGCCACAGAAGGTTTATTTTGATTTTTCATTTTTTTATTTTCAACTATTTTTTCTCAAGATCTTGGTTAGGGTTATAAAAATATTTGATATATTATTTTGATAGCAGTAGAGCAGATTTTATTGACTATAAAACAACTTAAACAAGTAACATCTTGCTGTATTATCTGATTATGTTTGCCACTGCTTTGTATAAAGTATATGTTATTTGAACATTCTGCTGCACAGGAAATAAAGCATTTATGAAAGGTCACCAGTTGTTTTATTGGACCTAAAATCCTCAATTTTGAGGGAAGTCTCAACCTGTCCCCGAGGCCCCAAAGCAGTCTTGTTTCGCCTTGCACAATTTCTCTTGGAGGCCCTGGATACAAATGTATCTTGAAAGTCTTCGTGTGTGACATATTATATAACTATTGTCCCCCCCACCCAACACATACCTATTATAATGTACTACGAGTTGTTCGCAGTCCAATCTTTTTAATAAATTCTCAGTACAAGTTGATTCATTACGTAAATTCGATATGACAAGAAGAGTTTGAAGATACCAAAGAGGTCATCAGAATCAGAATGCATAAATCGAAGGACAGGCACCACAATGACCAAAAGAAATCTGACAAACAACGATCTACAAACATTACATATACAACTAAAGATCGAGTAACACTCACTAAAAACCGGAGATGAACTCGGGTGCTCCGGAAGGGTAGGCACTTCCTGCTCCACTACTGGCACCTGTCGTGTTACTCTAGTTACAAACCCGGTGATAAATGTCTTAATGAGACCCCTGTGGTTATATCATTGTTTGTGATATCTGGTGTACTGATATACTGATTATTTGTAAGATATGTGTTTTAATGCGATGAGTGTTTAGCACCACTTTTAACAGTATTTCAATTATATAATTATGACCATTTATTTGCGAAGGAAACCGAATTATTAGGAGAAAACCACTGACCCGTCGCAAGTCACTGACAAACTTAATATGGAGAGTTGTATCGAATACCGTGACTTCGCCTGTAGCTAGAATCACAATACCTGAATTCATAGATAGATGTAGATACAACGACATACGATCACGTCAATCAATGATTGTAACATAGTATTACATATTGTATTATTTTATTTATTTGCTATCATTGTGTATTGATAGCGTCCTTTTGATTATTATAATATTATTGTAGGCATTCACTCCTAACAAACAAATCGATCCACATTTCAATGAAACAGAACACCAACAAATTTACGTTATGATTTGGTACAGCTTTTTTGTTCTTTAGACAAATCCTGTGATGAAAATGACGATTCAAATTCTGCATCCGAACATCACAGACAACAGAAAGGCGTAATTTAAATGATTATGATTGTACTTTTATTCAAAATAAATTCCATGAACTATTCCAATAGCAAACAAAGACATATTTGTATATACAACGTAGGCAAAGTTGTCGTTCTTAGCGTCCCAAATTGACCGACTTGCCGACTCCAGACCTTGGTCGTTGCATTGACCAATAATAACATTGCTGATGATCTTATAACGCGGGAAATCAAGGCTTTTGATTTTATCTTTCACAAGAACTGATAAATCTAAACACATTTTTGCACATCTAATTGGATCGTAAGTTACATCACCAAGATAATTTTCAAAAACTTTATAAATTTCTTTTCTGACTTTAGGTGTGGAAAACTTAGTACCATCATCTGGTATCATTTTATAGGTATTTTCCATTTTATATTTCAGTTTTTCTTCTCCTAGTTTTGGGTCTGGAAGGTCTGTAACTAATGACTTTGTTGCACGCCTCGTTCTGATTGACTCGGTCGTAGATACTGCGAGTTTCGCAAACGATGGCTTTCTTTTACCAACTGTTCCCATTATTTTTGAACCTGGTCCAGAGATGGATTTCTGCAGACGACTGGTTATGGATGACGTAGAATCGTCTGTAAAGCCAATGGACTCCTTTCTTGTCTCTACCTGTTAAAATAAATAAATAAATAAATAAATAAATAAATAAATAAATAAATAAATAAATAAATAAATAAATAAATATTTCAGTTAATTACCTTTCATATATTTAAATTGGTACCGTCGTGGTCGTGATCGTAAGGTAGTTGGACTTATACTCCCTCCCTGTACAATCAGTGCCCATCCATTATGTGATATTGTAGATCTAGGAGATTAGCCTAGTTATCTTTTTATATGATATTTAGTTAATAAAATTTTATCAAAAGAAAAAAAGTGCCTATCATCACTAAAGTTGTGAGTTCGAGACCCGTCCATGGCGAGGTGTACTCGATACAACGTTATGTGATAAAGTTTTTCAGCATCTTGTGACAGGTCGGTGGTTTCCTCGGGGTACTCCGGTTTCCTTCACCCTCCTCCACCAATAAAACTTACCTCCACGATACAATTGAAATATTGTTGAAAATGGCGTAAGCATCATAAACCAACCAAACCAACCAAACCAACCTATATTTAAATTAAACTGTGATATTCTATTTGAATGAGTGAGTGTTCCTTAACGCCAAAATGAGCAATTTTTTAGCAACATCATGCAGTGTCGGACCATCAGTTTTGGGATACTGAAGCTTAAACTGTTATGGTATCCGTTCACAACCACCAACAACAGTACAACATCCAACAAGGACCAAGGGCATTGCTGTCCTGGCAAGGACCTAGAGGTCCAATTGGCGGAGAACGGGGTGATGAGGTAGAGTCCTTGAAAATGGGCCATACAGTGAACACCTTTCCACCACCAACGTGGTCTGGGTAACCGCTGTTATCTTCTTCAATGGGGTGGTTCCATGGAAGATCATCACATTGTTTTGTCAAATTTAACCACTATTTTTATAGAGCCAACCACAATGCAGCTGGCCCCCTCGGCTCTAAAAATCTGAACCACATCGGTGGTGTAATGGTTCGCGTGCTTGCCTCGAGTGCTGTAGATCGTGGATTCGTGCCACGATCGGGTCAAACCAAATACTATAGAATTGGTATTTGTTGCTTCTCCGCTAAGCACGCAGCATTAAGGAGAAAGAACAAAGACTGGTTGGCTCGGAATCAGGATAATGTGTCCCAGTGGGGCAACATGTCTATCGGCGGACTGTTGTTTCAGTGAACTAACACTATTAATATCAAACTCAGCGTGTTGGTCTAGTACAAAGCGGACCTCATCATCATCTCATTGAAAATAAATTGTTCTCGCCATGATATAGCTGAAAAATTGCTGAGTTGGCGTTAAACAACAACCACTCACTCTAAAAATCTGGATCAAACTTTGTAATTGTCTAGAAAATCCCCGAGAACAAAACGAATTCTAAACGATTTCGTCACATTTTGAACAATTTTGTTGATAGCGTTGAATATTATCATATAAATAAAATCAGTTCCCCTTTCCAAGATTATGACAATGACTGATATTATTTTTTTTTAATACATGACCTATATATCTTGATTGGAAACAGACCGTCAGATGAGATATCCTTATATTAAAGCACGTCAAAAATGAATAAAATGTACCAAAGTTTTGATACTAATTATCTATTTAATATCGCTTTTCTTACCTTCAAAAACTGGGGAAAAATATATTTGATTTTGTCCACCTGTACTGTTACACTGCACTACATATATTATTTTCAATGTGTGTTGATATTAATCTTCAGATGCTTAACCTACCTAGGGTATTAACACGTCATTATAGAGGATCGTATACCTTCCTTATAAATACCTAAACAAGAAACAACGCGTAATAGCCATAATTAATCATAATTTATATCTGTTACTATACAACTATAGCACCATGTATACAATGACACACAAACACACTGTTATATAAAATCAGGGAGAAAGGACGTATGTATGGTATACAAAATTGTGTGATAAAGTTTGTCAGTGCCTTGAGACAGGTCGATGGTTTTTTCCAGTTACTCCACCAAAAAAAATTGATCGCCACTATATAGCTTACACATTATTGAAAGTGGCGTTAAACACCATAAACCCGTATGTACCGCATACATATTTGTCTGGTGTCGTGTTAGTCTCCACCATTTAGTTGGTCATCTTTTTCACTCGGTAATTTTAGATAAAAGAGGGACAAATATGATCCACCTCTTTTCTTTTTTTTTTATCGGAATCCAGCTCTTTTTTTCGAAATTGAACCGATTAGCACCCCGGGGACGGAAAACAAATCTGATAGGAAACGGTTTCAAGATTTGATTCCAAATTAATTGAGGCGTGTATACTGTATATTAAAAGATCGGCACTATGCCCTAATTCTCTCAACATATTTGTAGTATTTAAACTTATAAACACTTCAAAGATTAGTGTTGCTTAATATGGTTATTAAAAATGGAAACCTAGAAGAAAAAAAACAAGAAGATTTTATCGTCAAGTTTTCTTACTGTTAGCATAAACATATCGTTGGATTTTAGTAGTGGTATGCCAAACACTCCCATTTAAACACAGAAACCTGCAAAAATTAGTTGTATGATAATATGATAAAAAAAAAAAACGTCATCAAGCACGTTGTTATTATTTTTTGTTTTTACCTATATTATGTAAGCTATATATTTAGATTATCTGGCCTGCCTTTTTGCCTCATTTCTTGTGGACCAAATGATTGGTGAACAAATATTCTTAATTCAACGATCAACCATTTCCCTATCGGGGGTCGGGGTGCTTAAAATAATGACCCTGGTTTCAGCAGAACAAACATTTATTCCATTGTTTGAAAATGAAATGAAAAAATGAGTCACGCAAAAATCCCGTCTAATACCAATACATTATATAAGTTAAACAGAAAAAAATGACAAGTTCCATTTTGTCCCCTTCCCCAACAAAAATTGCTTTTTGTCACGAATATTTTTTTGTTATTATGATATAAAATCCTATCCCCATCCCCCTTTTCTCCCAGATTAGAAAATGGTTGGTCCCTAAGTTGAGAAATCAAGCATGTCCTAAAAGTTTTGCATTTCTATTTTAAAACCACTTACAACCTCCGACATAACAGCAACCAGACTGAGAAACAGGATCTGAAAAAAAAAATTAACAAAAAGTTACAATTTCTTTATTTTCAAAGAAAAATGAACATTAAAGTTTAATTTGTAACAGTAAATTTTATGAATCGTATGATTTAGCTAACAGGTTCATTGTGTCTCCACTATATGAAGACATTACAAAATATAGTTATTTCAATTTTCATTTCTAGGTACAAGAAGCCGGAGAAAACCACTATACCTTGCCGTAAGTCACTGACAAACCTTTTACACGAAGCTGTATATCGAGCACACCTCCCTCGCCATATGCTGGAATCGAATTCGAACACAACTTAAGTGTTGATAGGCATTGATAACATATAAAAAGTATGTTGATATGTCCCTAAATTACCCCTGATTACCAGTTATTGGGCATTTTAGCAACACCAACAATACAAATATTGACTGATTTGTATTACAAGACACTATACTAAAAAGATATCTAACATTTCATACATGTCCCTATACTAGTCTCCAAAATCTGGAAACATGATTCCGGCAAACATCTATGGACGATTTTCTTTATAAATAATCACAGTGTCAAAGACAATGATCACATTCCATTAAAGTATGGGAATATGAGTTGTTGTTTCGACAAGTCTTTTCGGAAGAAAACAAAGATTTTGCCTGACAATAATGGGTAAAAATCTATATAACATTTTAAACGGAAACTTGCTAAAACTCAATAGCTGTCATTCTCGTCGAAAGCAGAATTTTGATTGGTCAACAGCCATCTCATATCGTTCAATGAACGCGCAAAGTAGACTTTTGATTGGCTAACAGTTAGTGAAATACATAATCTTTCTTTATATCATGTCATTCGTGTTCAATATCCATAACGATCGACTGTCTCCTTATACTTGTAAAGAGTAACGTCAAAAACTGTTGAATTAACTTTCTTAATACTGAATTATCATTGAACTTGCCAGAGTGTGTTTGTCCAACGGTATCCAAGTTGACAAAATCAAATTTTGATATGTGAAGATGAAACGAAAATAAAACAGAAAGATGAGGAACAAAATGGCGGAAAAAATAAATTAACAACTTTGTTATCAACGGCAGAAAGAACAAATTCAGTTCTGGTATACAGTTTATGAAAAAAAAACCCAACACGAATTCCTTTTCCGTAATAGTCACGAAAAGCACATACAAAATAGAAAAAAAATACTGATAAATAATTTAGCAATAAATTAATGGTTGGCTTATCTGTAAACATGTTCGACATTATTGTTCTACCACCCACCTGCCCCTCCCCCTTTTCACCCATGTAATTGATATAGTTGCAGTCTCATGTTGGGGTTTTAATGGCAGCTGGGGATCCAATTCGAATTAATTCAGTTTTGTTCTACCACATCGTACAATATTAATGTTAGTGTATTCAATAAAATCTGAGAATTTTTTTTAAAATTTAGATAAAGAACAACAATATATTCATAATACATTTTAGTCGTTGACAGAACTGTGGTATTATTCATCACATAGTAAAAGTCCCCACGTTTATTTTAACTTAGTATTCTTTCATTAATGGTTTGGTTTGATTTATGGTGTTTAATGCCACTCTCAACAATATTTCAGCTATATCGTGGTGGTCAGTTTTATTGGTGGAGGGAACCGGAGTACCAGGAGAAAACCACCAACCTGTCGCAAGTCACTGACAAATTTTCATGAATAAAATGTATTTATTTTATAATATCGCATTAAAAGGGAAAAAAATACACTGCAGAACTTACAATCGACTAAAGTATTAATTGTGCAGTGTGCATGTGCATTGTTTGGTTTTGGATCAGCTGTATGCATATGATCTATAAGCTTTAAATAAATCTAAATACTTACACAAAAGTCAATTTTCCTGATAGGTCCTTTTTATAAATATGTTAGCTGGGGCGAGTAAATTTTATTATAAATTTGTAAAGATATGGTGTATTGAACTCTAATATTGAAATGATTTTATTTCACTTAAGCCGATTAATCTTTAAAACATATATGTTATACATCGTATCCCATGTATAGAGTACAACAAAATAAATACCTAACAACCTTTAATATTAAATATGTTAAGCACTGTTTTAATATCCTCTTAAACATATTAAATATTCATATAAAACAATTTTTAAAATTTAAAACATTTAATGTAAATAATTAGTAATATACTACATGTTTATAGTGTTTGCTTGCAAGTGATATTGTAGTTTTGTAAAACTTAAAATTGTGTTTTCATGTTTTAGTCAGTAAGAAATGGTATTGATCAATCTAATTAAGATTAGATCTACACACTTGCTCCCTATTTTCTATCGTGTTTTTTTTGGTCACTCGTGTACTACTAGTAAAGCGACCAAAAAAACAAACTGATAGAAAATAGGGAGCAAGTGTGTAGATCTAATTTTAATTAGATTGGGGTATGGATGTTAATGAACTTGGGAGACTATCTAACATTACACTTAGACACACACCGCATCGGTGGTGTAATAGTCAGCGTACTCGCCTCAAGTGTGATAGATCGTGAGTTCGAGTCCCGATCGGGTCAAATCAAAGACTACACAATTGGTATTTGTTGCTTCTCCGCTAAGCATACAGCATTAAGGAGAAAGACCAAAGACCGGTTGGCTCGGAATCAGGATAATCTGTCTAAGTGGGGCAGCATGTTTATCCGCGGACTGTTATTTCAGTGAGCTAGCACTATGAAAATCCAACTAAGCTTGTTGGTCTAGTACAAAGCCGACCTCATCATCATCTCATATAAAATGAACATGTTCTTGCCATGATACGGCTGAAAAATTGTCGAGTTGGTGTTAAACAACAATCACTCACAAGTAGACATATATTAAAATAAAGCAAGGACGCTTTTATTGCTGTGTTACATTTGACAGTCACATTTTGGTCTTCAATAATGAGCAAAATGAGTTTGAAACAGTCCCTAGACTGCAGGGGCTCTTTACTCCTCGTGATAAAGGTATACACTGTGTGATGTTCTCTGTCCTAAATTGATAGTGTTTATGTGTATATATATATACGACCATTTGTTTTATTATCTATAAAACTCTTTCTATTACATTTTTTATATTTGTTAATTCTGATAAATTGATACAATATCGTAGACCTTGACATTATTTTATACCCCCGCAGAATGACGAGGTAACATTAGGTGGTGTCATTGCGAATCCGTCCCGTTTTTGTGTACGTGTTCAAACTTTGTTTTCCCTTGATTAAGCGTTTTGGAATTTTACACTATGGTTTTGATCTTAACATACACATGCAAACTTTTTGGTCATTATTTCTCATACAGACCCAGAGTTATGCCCTTTGCTTAATTAAAAATTGCAATTTCTGTGGTTCTCGTGCTCACTTGACAAACTAAAACATATTGTCTGCTACACCAAGCATAGCCTTTAGTTTAATATTAGTTGGAATCGGGTACAGCTGTGTCATATGGGCACATTCTTCTTTTAATTTACACTGACGGAATACCCCATTGTCTTAATTATATATATATAAAATAATCTTTCCTGCTGACTGTCAGGGAACCACTCAATGTCTCCTAGACGGTGCAGGCAGTGCCCCTCAAGGGCGAAGCCCAACGTTAACCCCAAAGCTCCTGAGAATTATAAATCAGAGGATGTAAATGGCAACAAAGAAAATGGTACTGTCACTGATTAAACAATAGACGGATCATTGAGTGGAAAGTCCGGACAATTATAACAAACTGGAGTTCGTATTGTTCATGTTGTAAAATTACACGTCTTCACGTTCTTAGTTCCGTGTTGTGATGTCCGCTACGATTTCTGTGTAAACGATGTTCGATTCGTCTTGACTTCCGTTTGTTTTGTAAGGATTTCATGTTTTATTTATGTTTTTTGTGTGTTTTTATTTACGTATACTGGTGTCTAACATGATTTCCATGTCAGATGATGTTTGTGTCGTTTAACAGTAACACGACGGGTGCTACATGTGGAACAGGAACTGTTAACCCTTCCGGAGCACTTGAGTTCACTCCTGTCTTTAGTGTGGTTCGTGTTGCTCGATCTTTACTTTTCTGCTTAGTGTTTTGTAGATCGTTGTTTGTAGGGCCAGCCATACTAGGAGGTGTGGGGGCGCAATTGTTCTCTGTAAAACCGGCAGCGTGTTGTCGTGTGTACTTGAGTAGATAACCCCAGTGCTGGGCCCAAAGTGGCTTAAGACCGTCCCTGATTGTCCCCTTTCTTTTGGTCATTGCTTTGTCTGTCCGATTTACGGCTTCTGGTTACTCTTTTGATATCTTCAAGCTTTTTTTGTTTATAAGAGATCCTTTTCAAATGGAATCCCCTTTACTAAATTTCTGGATCCATCACCCATGAATACATGTATGCCCTTTAACCGGAAAATGCTCAATGATCCTCCCCAATACCCTTTATATTTAAAATTGTTGTTACGAATACGGCATCAACGTCAGGGCAGTCATTACATTCTTATAAAAGTTCATTGGATCGCAGGATCATAGGAAGACGGAAAATTTGCAAATTCCCAATAACAATTATTATGTTTTCTTCAGCAAAACTTTGTGAAGAATGATTTTTGTCGGACTATATTCGGATCAACGAACCGTTGGACTAACGTACTGTATGCCTAACAGACCGTCGGACTATCAGGGCGTGGGATCACAGATGCGCCCCCTTGAACCTGAACTTCAGTTGACGAATTTAAATACATGGTCTATTTTTCAGACCAACCAATGTAAATTTGCTTTTACTATTTGAGTAAATTTACATAATATACAATTTAATACAATGAGTAAATTTGGGGACATGATGGAAGTAAAATTGTGTACCAGGGATTTGTGGATTTGTCATGGCATTTGAAATGAAACAATGCAAGGACTTAAAACAATAAAGGTCAAGCACATTGAATACAGTACCACCCATGTTCTTTCTGTATTCAGTATATTGTTCTTTTCTGGGTTAGTGTTTTTAGTTTCGTTTGTGTTGTTTGTCTATGTTCTCTGTATTGTGCCTAATGTAGCCTGTACATCTGGATTGTCTATTTTTGATTGCCCCTTTGGCACCTATTGAGTTCATGTATTATATATGTCCTATATATATATATATATATAATGTTGATGGCCACCTCAGATTTGTAACGCCCCCATCACCTCCCCCCAAAAATGAAACAAACAAAAAATCGCCAACATGACATAAACAGCTGTCTAATGTTTGCTTTATGGTTCAGTGGTCTCAGAGAAGAATGATTAAAAAAAATTCTCATAATATGCAATGTTGAAATTTTTTTCTGCTGTGCCATCCTGGATTTCCAATTAACAACAAATAAAAGAACCGCCTAGCGCATGAATGTGTGACGTATCCCCCCGCACTTGCATAATATTTAGTTTTATATCTTTATAGAAAGCAGCCTTGCAGTCTTAATGTATAAGATACTTACAAGCCACATGCGAAGATTATTCAAATCTATCCATGTTTATTAAAGTTATCACATAAACAAGACACAATTCTCAAAATTGGTGATTTTTCAACCAAAAACTNGGCTAACAGACCGTCGGACTAACGTACTGTATGGCTAACAGACCGTCGGACTAACGTACTGTAAGGCCAACAGACCGTCGGACTAACGTACTGTAAGGCTAACAGACCATCGGACTAACGTACTGTATGGCTAACAGACCGTCGGACTAACGTACTGTAAGGCTAACAGACCGTCGGACTAACGTACTGTAAGGCTAACAGACCGTCGGACTAACGTACTGTAAGGCTAACAGACCGTCAGACTAACGTACTGTATGGCTAACAGACCGGCGGACTAACGTACTGTATGGCTAACAGACCGTTGGACTAACGTACTGTAAGGCTAACAGACCGTCGGACTAACGTACTGTATGGCTAACAGACCGTCGGACTAACGTACTGTATGGCTAACAGACCGTCGGACTAACGTACTGTATGGCTAACATACCGTCGGACTATCAGGGCGTTGGATTACAGATGCATCCCCTTGAACCTGAACTTCAGTTGACGAATTTAAATGCATGGTCTATTTTTCAGACGAACCAATGTAAATTTGCTTTTACATATTTGAGTAAATTTACATAATACAATGAGTAAATTTGGGGACATCATGGAAGTGTGTACCAGGGATTTGTGGATTTGTCATGGCATTTGAAATGAAATAACATGACTTAAAACAATCAAAATTAAGGTCAAGCACATTGAATACAGTACCACCCATGTTTTTTTTAATGTATTTCAGGGGTGGATCCAGGATTTCAAGTTAGGGAGGGCACACTTCAAATAAATTAAATAGATTTTTCGTGTGAAAAATGACGATTTTACCGCAAAAAAATCATATTTTTTCCAATTTTAGGGGGGCACCCCCCTGTCTTTGGGGAGAGGGGTCGAGTCAAACTTATTATTTACAATCACCAGAAACTTCTTTAGTATATTGTTCTTTTCTGGGTTAGTGTTTTTAGTTTCGTGTGTGTTGTTTGTCTATGTTCTCTGTATTGTGCCTATTGTTGCCTGTACATCTGGATTGTCTATTTTTGATTGCCCCTTTGGCACCTACTGAGTTCATGTATTATATGTCCTATATATATACAATGTTGATGGCCACCTCAGATTTGTAATGCCCCCATCACCTCCCCCCCAAAAAAAAACAAACAAAAAATCGCCAACATGACATAAATAGCTGTCTAATGTTTGCTTTATGGTTCAGTGGTCTCGGAGAAGAATGATTAAAAAAAATTCCCATAATATACTATGTTGAAACTTTTTCCTGCTGTGTCTGCCATCCTGGATTTCCAATTAACAACAAAAAAAAACCTCTATACATATTAAAGTGTCATATATGATATAACAGGAAACAATTGTTTACTTGCTTCTCAAAAACATTATTCACTTGCTCATTATAATATTAAGAGAAAATAATGAAAATATAATAAAAGGCTTACTGTAGTTTGGTTAAAAAGCAATCCTTTCTATACCAGTACTTCCTGCAAAATGTTTGAGTCTCCTGGAGGTTTACCAAAAATATATTTCAGTCATCTGATTCAATCACTGAACTCAAATAACAATAACCCTAACTGTCTCCCGCTAATGGCGAGATGTACTCGATACATTATTATGTGATAAAGTTTGTCAGTGACTTGGGACAGGTCGTTGGTTTCCTCCACCTATAAAACTGACCGCCATGATATAACTGAAATATTGTTGAAAGTGGCATTAAACACCATAACCCTAACCCTGTCCCAATTTTATATCCAAGCTGTAAAACATTTTGTTCTATGAAACAATTTGCCCACATGAATGGTAAATTTGGAGCATGATCCTGCTAGTAGGTGTAACTAGCTATTAATATCAATACATTTACATTTCATTGCTATTTTATGTTTAATATTTGATTGCTGGTCTGTTTAATCTGGTCTCCCATGAAGATTACTTCACCACTGATGTTGTGAGTTCGAATCTCGATCAGGACGAGGTGTACAACATTATGTGATAAAGTTTGTCAGCGACTTGCGACAGGTCGGTGGTTTTCTCCAGATCCTCCGGTTTCCTCTACCAATAAAACTGACCTCCACGATATAGCTTAAATATTGTTGAAAGTGGCATTAAACACCATCAAAGCCATGAAGATTACAAATTCCTTAAATGTTTATGATCAATTGTTATTATATCTGTTAGAAGTATAGGTTATAATTTTTTGTCCAAGAGTATTGGTGTTTAACCAACAGATTCTACCTTAGTTAACATTGACGGTGACCCTGCTATTGTTCTGTTGTCATTCATATTTGTGATAGTGTCTGGTCTTTTTTAGCACACAATCTATCAGTGGGCCATCGTGGTCATGACTTTATGGTAGTTGGATTTACAACTACTTGTGCAATAAATGCCTATCACCAATAAAGTTGTGAGTTCGAATCCCGTTCATGACGAGGTGTATTCGATACAATATTATGTGATAAAGTTTGTCAGTGACTTGCAACAGGTCGGTGGTTTTCTCCGGTTTCCTCTAACATTGACGGTGACCCTGCTATTGTTCTGTTGTCATTCATTTTTGTGATAGTGTCTGGTCTTTTTTAGCACACAATCTATTAGTGGGCCATCATGGTCATGACTTTATGGTAGTTGGATTTACAACTACTTGTGCAATAAATGCCTATCACCAATAAAGTTGTGAGTTCGAACCCCGTTCATGGCGAGGTGTATTCGATACAATATTATGTGATAAAGTTTGTCAGTGACTTGCAACAGGTCGGTGGTTTTCTCCGGTTTCCTCCACCAATAAAACTGACTGCCATGATATAACTGAAATATTGTTGAAAGTGGCATTAAACACTATAAAACAACCAAATCAAACCTAGTTTTACACACATTGTATATTTCTTTTAAATATTGTAAATCATAATATCTATTTTTAAATTTTTTATTTCAATTTATATTTTATATTTTATTGTCCTCTAATTTAATTTTATCCAATGATAAATCTCTACAATTCATTATGACATGCTTAGCATCTTCAATGTTATTTTGCAACAAGGAATAATAGTGTGTCAACATATTTTGTAAACATTCATCTTCATCTTCTGAACATATCTCAAACACTCTTCCTAACAGATGCTGACTGACCGCTGGATAATGGAAGAACAACTTTAAACAACAATGAAGAAGATGAACTTTGACCTCTGTTGAAATATTTTCATTGTCTTCAATAAATTCCTCAACAACATAAGGGGCATCTGAATACTGATCATCATAGTTACCAAGTAGCATCAATAATGAACATATGCCACTTTCATCCTTTATAAAGTCTAAATTGTGGCACAGAATTTCAATAAAATCACCACAGTTTTCTAATTTCCCAAGATCTATATTTTGTAGCACATTTAGACAGTTGGATATCACATGACTCACGTTTGACTGTAGTAATTGCTTGAAAATAGTTCTGCATTTGTCTGCTACTATTTGGTAATTTTGATGAATAACAGCTATAACTTTTAAAGCACTCAGTGATATTTCTTCATTAGCATCTGTTGTATGAAGCTGCATTTCATCCAAAATTGCAATGACATTTTCTTCGTCTAATAAATAGTTCATAAAATTAATCTTCTTTAATTTTAAATATATTGGATCCTTTTGTTTGCAGACAAATACTGTAAAATGTCCAACCAAATTAGCCTTTGATTCATTAATATACCTTTCAAATAATTCTAGGACACAAAACACAACTTCGTAATTGGCTGACCTGACAACATTGATCATGTTGTCAAAGCATCGTTTGAGTACTTCAGTTCTAAGTGCTGGAAACTTCTGTACAAAATGTAGGAATAACTCCAAGGCACTGGCAGCTACGCTATTGTTATTGTTTGTTAAAAATGGGTCTAAAATATTTAAAATGTCAAACATTTCATCTTCAGTTTTCGGTTGATATTTTTGTAAAATTTGAAAAATATATGAAACACCCCATGTTGTCAATGACTCAATTTCTCCTAAAACAAAATGTGCAATATTTTTATTTATTACGATTCCTCCTTCTTTCTTTAAAATTTCTTCAAGAACCATCACCGCATTCACCATGACGACAGGGTCCTCGTCTCTAATTCTTCTATACAAATGATCAACCAATCCATGCTCCTGACAAATTCCATGTGATCTTAAATTCAACTGTCCGCAACCACAAACAGCTGCTCGTCTGACATAAGCACTACTGTCTTTCAAGCCAGTCACAACGCTTCTTATTCCATATTCAAGAAAAATTTCATTATTAAACGAGCAAATTGTCTTGATAGCCAATCCACGTACCATGGGATTACTATCGGAACACTCTTGTAATAACGTGTTTGTAGCAAGTAGTATTACATCTGGGTCACTGAAGGAGTAAGTTGTTAGAATGTTATAAAGAGCTTTCTTGACTACTAAATCCTGGTTTGCCAGAAGCTTGACAATCTTTGGAAGTGCTTCACGAACATCAAAACCTTTAGCATGTAAAGACATCACCTGTAAAAATAAATTTCAATTAGATTTAAATTAAATTACAGGTAAATCTTGTTGTGTCGAAGATGAAGGGACTGATCAATATCCAAGTATTCATGTTATCTGGTATAAATAAAAGAACCGCCTAGCGCATAAATGCATGACGTATCCCCCAGCACTTGCATAATATTTAGGTTTATATATTTATAGAAAACAGCCTTGCAGTCTTAATGTATAACATATTTACAAAGCCACAATCAAAAAATTATTCAAATCTATCCATGTTTACTAAAGTTATTGCGTAAACAAGACACAATTCTCAAAATTGGTGATTTTTCAACCAAAAACTAAGATTTTCCCCCAAAACCCTTGCTTCAAATATTTCCATGTAAGAACCCATCCATGACAAGATGAACTGTGAACTAATGCTCACTTATGATACCCCCACTCTTCGGCAAACAGGAAGTAGGAATCTGACGGGTCAAAAAACGCTTCCCACGATATGGGGTACCTATATGAAGCTTGTGACCAAATATCAGATTTCTACCATCAATAGTTGCTGAGAAAAATGTGAGGAAAAATGGGCATATATGTTCAATGTGTATAAAAATCAACAAAGTCAGCAAACAGGAAGTAGGAATCTGATGGGTCCAAAAACGCTTCCAACGATATGGCATACCTATATGAAGCTTGTGACCAAATATCAGATTTCTGCCATAAAATGTGACGAAAAATGTGCATATATGTTCAATGTGTATAAAAACCAACTAAGTCGGTAAACAAGAAGTAGGAATCTGACGGGTCCAAAAACGCTTCCCACAATATGGCATACCTATATGAAGCTTGTGACCAAATATCAGATTCCTGTCATCAATAGTTGCTTAGAAAAATGTGCAAAAAAATGTGCATATATGTTAAATGTGTATAAAAATCAACAAAATGGGCAAACAGGAAGTAGGAATCTGATGAGTCCAAAAAAGTTTCCCACGATATGGGGTACCTATATGAAGCTTGTGACCAAATATCAGATTTCTGGCATCAATAGTTGCTGAGAAAAATGCGACGAAAAATGGGCATATATGTTCAATGTGTATAAAAATCAACAAAGTCAGCTAACAGGAAGTAGAAATCTGACGGGTCCAAAAATGCTACCTACAATATTGCATACCTATATGAAGCTTTTGGCTAAATATCAGATTTCTGCATGATCCAGAGTTACTGAGAAAAATGCGACGAAAAATATCTTGGACGGACGGAAGGACAGACGGACAGAGGTAAAACAATATACCCCCCTCCCCCTTCGGGGAGCGGGGGTATAATAATGATAATTACAATCCACTTGCAAAATATTATTCAAATCTATCCATGTTTACTAAAGTTATCACGTAAACAAGACACAATTCTCAAAATTGGTGATTTTTCAACCAAAAACTAAGATCTTCCCCCAAAACCCTTGCTTCAAATATTTCCTTGTTAGAACCCATCCAAGATAATGATAATTACAAGCCACATGCAAAAAATTATTCAAATCTATGCATGTTTACTGAAGTTGTCGCGTAAACAAGACACAATTATCAAAATTGTTGATTTTTCAACCAAAAATTAAGATTTTCCTCCAAAACCCTTGCTTCAAATATTTCCATGTAAGAACCAATCCAAGATAATGGTAATTTCAAGCCACATGCAAAACATTATGCACATCTATCCATGTTTACTTAAGTTATCGCATAAACAAGACACAATTCTCAAAATTGGTGATTTTTCAACCAAAAACTAAGATTTTCCCCCAAGACCCTTGCTTCAATCTATCCATGTTTACTCAAGTTATCGCGTAAACAAGAAAGTGTGACGGACAGACAGCCGCTATTACTATATCCCCTCACCGCTATCGCAGGGGGATAACAAAACAGAACAAATATATACATGTACATGTATGTACAGTCTGTGAAAAAAATCCCTATATAATCAACCAAAACCATATTTTTTCAAAAAATTATTGTGAAGTCATTTCTGGATAGATGCTAACAAATTTTACACCAAAACATTTGGAATTGTCTATATCTTGATTGTTTATTTGCTCATTATGTTTATATGAGTCGTTTTTATTTGTGCATAATTTAAACATGATTGTTAATTTTGAGGATTTATTTTTAGTTGAAATATATAAGAAAATCAAAGTCAATTTTTATTTGTTGTGTTTAAATTATGTACAAATAAAAACAACTCATATAAACATAATGAGCAAATAAACAATCAAAATATAGACAATTCCGAATGTTTTGGTGTAAATTTGTTTAAAATCTATCCAGAAATGGCTTCACAATAATTTTTTGAAAAAATATTGTTTTGGTTGATTATATAGGGATTTTTTTTACATGCGCGAATACTTTTGCCCACACACTGTAGCATGAATTTTTACTTTGAATTATTCAAGTTAATGACTTATTCGAATTCAAGATAAAAAGGTTTAATTTTATAGTGAATTTTATTTTTCACTTTTTCAAATTGCAACACAAATATGGTTACAATTAGCTACAATTTTGACCAAAAAAATTATATGTTTTGGAAATTGGTAAATAGCTTTAAAATGATGAAATAAAGATAAATATTTCACATTAAACAGCTTATCGAACCACTTTCCGCCTTTTGAGAACGAAAATTACCATCGATTATTTATTTGTATTTTGTCGCTTATTAACTGCCAACTTGCATGGTTCTTCGTCCGTAATTAACACCGACTAAAAGCAGATTAAAAAAAATAAGAAATAAGTGCATTGTTGTACTGATTTGATGACGATTCGACAAACTCCGTAAACAATGTCGATAATTAATAAGATGACGTCCATTCCTTAATCGATCTCAAAACACGTGCAGTTGAAGGTTTTTTCCCCGATGCACGTACATTTCATAACATTTATAAGTTACAGAAACACATTTTATTAAGGCATCAATCATATCTGATAGTTTTTATGGGTAACAAAAATTAACGATTTGGCAGATAATGCCCCTTTAAATAACTTTATTTGCTCTATATTCAAAATTTACAGCTTTTCATGGTACAGTATATATAAATAATTGCCCACACGACACTGAGTAGTTCCCCCTCCCCCTCCCCAGTAAGTTAAGGTGAGAGGTTGTTTGTTTTGTTAGTACATTGTATTGGTGGTATTGTTGGCTATTACTGTTTTAGACTTTCTTTTCATAATTATGTAAGGATTTTATTGTTATTTAAAAATGGGATATTCTTTACTTTAAAATTTACATTAAAAAAAAAAAGGTAATTTCTTTATCTTAAAATTTACATTTAAAAAAAACACAGTTGTTTGATTGATTTGATTTGATTTTTGGTGTTTAACGCGGTGAAGGAAGCCGGAGTACCCGGAGAGAACCACCGACCATGGGCAAGCAACTGGTAAACTTTATCACTTGTGGCTGCGAGTCGAATGCACCCTTTTTTGTAATTTACAAAGCCGGGCACGAACCCACGCCATATTGGTGATAGGCTTGTATGAGTTGTTAGATCCAGCGACCTAACTCATTTGAGACTTGTATCAATGTAGCCAGTATTAAAATGGAATATTCCATGTAACCATAGTGATGAATGGCAGAAAATGTGATGAACACTATATTGAAGACATGTTTTCTTTGCTAAATTAATATAGACAATTTGATTACTGTACTAATAGTTCTACCAGATAATTAAATTATTATGTGTTGTATGTATATATAGTTTTCATTGTTGTTATATATATGTCTAACAAAGTTTGTCAGTGACTAGCGGCAGGT
>MJUT01008669.1:80368-90428 GCA_002080005.1 Gigantidas platifrons
GGTGGTTTTCATAATAAAGTTTGTCAGTGACTAGCGGCAGGTCGGTGGTTTTCATAATAAAGTTTGTCAGTGACTAGCGGCAGATCAGTGGTTTTCATTGGGTACTCTGGTTTCCTCCACCAATTACACTGACTGTCACGATATAACTGAAATATTGTTAAAAGTGGTGTTAAACACCATAAACCCCTCCCTAATTCTAACACACATTCTAAACTGCTGGTCTCACATTAAGACCACTAATTTCATGTTTTAAAGTTGATAACTAATTTAAATCAAATTATTAGAGGCATACATTTTTTTTACTGTAATGGTCTACAAATCAAGAGATTTTACCTTTTCATGATCAGCAAGCAGGACAGCTTCAGTGATTTAAAGGTTAGGTTAGAACATGGATTCTTGCCCTAGTCAGGTTAGAACATGGGTTCTTGCTCTAGTCAGGTTAGAACATGGGTTCTTGCTTTAGTCAGGTTAGAACATGGGTTCTTGCTCTAGTCAGGTTAAACCAAAGGTCAGGTTAGAAAATGGGTTCTTGCCCTAGTCAGGTTAGAACATGGGTTCTTTCCCTAGTCAGGTTAGAACATGGGTTCTTGTCCTAGGCAGGTTAGAACATGGGTTCTTGCCCTAGTCTGGTTAGAACATTGGCTCTTGCCCTAGTCAAGTTAAACCAAAGGTCAGGTTAGAACATGGGTTCTTGCTATAGTCAGGTTAAACCAAAGGTTAGGCTAGAACATGGGTTCTTGCCCTAGTCAGGTTACACCAAAGGTCAGGTCAGAACATGGGTTCTTGCCCTAGTCAGGTTACACCAAAGGTCAGGTCAGAACATGGGTTCTTGCCCTAGTCAGGTTANGGTGGTTTTCATAATAAAGTTTGTCAGTGACTAGCGGCAGGTCGGTGGTTTTCATTGGGTACTCTGGTTTCCTCCACCAATTACACTGACTGTCATAATATAACTGAAATATTGTTGAAAGTGGTGTTAAACACCATAAACCCCTCCCTAATTCTAACACACATTCTAAACTGCTGGTCTCACATTAAGACCACTAATGTCATGTTTTAAAGTTGATAACTAATTTAAATCAAATTATTAGAGGCATACATTTTTTTTACTGTAATGGTCTACAAATCAAGAGATTTTACCTTCTCATGATCAGCAAGCAGAACAGCTTCAGTGATTTAAATGTTAGGTTAGAACATGGGTTATTGCCCTAGTCAGGTTAGAACATGGGTTCTTTCCCTAGTCAGGTTAAATCAAATGTTAGGTTAGAACATGGGTTCTTGCCCTAGTCAGGTTAAACCAAAGGTCAGGTTAGAACATGGGTTCTTGCCCTAGTCAGGTTAAACCAAAGGTTAGGTTAGAACATGGGTTCTTGCCCTAGTCAGGTTAGAACATGGGTTCTTGCCCTAGTCAGGTTAGAACGTGGGTTCTTGCCCTAGTCAGGTTAGAACATGGGTTCTTGCCCTAGTCAGGTTAGAACATGGGTTCTTGCTCTAGTCAGGTTAGAATATGGGTTCTTCAAAACTTCTTGCCCTAGTCAGGTTAGAACATGGGTTCTTGCCCTAGTCAGGTTAGAACATGGGTTCTTGTCCTAGTCAGATTAGAACATGGATTCTTGCTCTAGTCAGGTTAGAACATGGGTTCTTGCCCTAGTCAGGTTAGAACATGAGTTCTTTCCCTAGTCAGGTTAGAACATGGGTTCTTGCCCTAGTCAGGTTAGACCATGTGTTCTTGCCCTAGTCAGGTTAGAACATGGGTTCTTGCCCTAGTCAGGTTAGAACCTGGATTCTTGCCCTAGTCAGGTTAGAACCTGGATTCTTGCCCTAGTCAGGTTAGAACATGGGTTCTTGCCCTAGTCAGGTTAGAACATGGGTTCTTGACCTAGTCAGGTTAAACCAAAGACTACACAATTGGTATTAGTGGGTTCTCCAATAAACACACAGTATTAATGAGTTAGAGAAAGACCAGTTGCCTCATATTCAGGATAACGTGCGAGAGTGGAGTGACATATCTACAGTTAGCTCAATGCGAATGGATTCTCCCACTCCAAAATCTGTGGCATTTCTTGGTGTAAAACTGAAATACACCTATATCCACCGAAAAAATCTTGGTGTATCTTTGGAGCATTTGGTCATAAATCAGCAGGGTTTCTCACCTACATCGGTGGGCCGCGGTAAAATTTATGGTTTCAATCCCATTGATCTATGCCGCTTTCTCCACGGGATACAGACAGGTGTTATTAAAAATCAATAACTCAGGTAAGCATAATTGCCGTTCGTGTGACTATTTATAATATTTGTCATCAGTAAAAAATGTTTGTCATCTTCGGCAAACTATAATATTTCCCTGGTTCCGTGTGTTTTCCCTTTTGCTAAAAACAGTAAAATTCTCGGAATCAATATCTCACATAGGGGTATGGACATTTGTCAATTGCCAGTACCCCATCAGGCATGGGCTTGGTCAGAACGATATTTTCGAATCCGGTGCTAATAAAAATTTGTGATGAAATTATTTCCTTGAAAATTGCACTACCGACTTGTCTTTTTTCAGCAGGCTAAAATATTTTGTGTTGACTTAAATTTTTTATTTAAAATGCCGACTGTTCCGCGGGATTTCCCTTGTGATAAAAATAGTAACATTCTCGGAATTACTATCTCATATAGGGGTATGGACATTGACCATTTGGAGCTTCTGCAGATGATACCAATGCCCTAAATTATCAAAAAATGCCATTACAATGTGAAAGGCGCTAGAAAATCAATGCATCAATCGTGTATGTTCAGGTTTTGACTGATTTGAAATACACTAGCGAAGCAAATTCTTTTGTGTATTACACAAAAAATCGCACGAGCGCAAAAGGTAAAATTTCGTCATTTTAAAGTTGTAAGAGTGCTACTTGTTTGGATAAATAATGCAATAGATGGTCATCTAACATGTGTAACATCCTAATCAGATTAACTACCGGAGGCATTTAAATATTTTTATTACTCTAGACGACCATAAACCATGCGGTGTTCGGTGGACCAGCTTGGGAGGATTTTGGGAGCAAAATCTGAAATTAATGGCGGCACACCGATATTCACCGAAATCGGGGAAAAACGATAGAGAATCCATTCGCATTGAGCTAACTGTACATTGTATCTGCAGTATGTTGCTTCAGTCAGCTAGCATTATAAATACCGAGCTCAACGTACCAACAGACTAGATTATGATGAGTTATATCTTTATTATGTTAATCATCGTGTAGTTTACGGTGAAGGAAAACCTTCAAAATTGTCTTTTGACCTACCTTAGATAATATGGACTTGATCTGAACAGTGTCTTTAGGATTGTTCAGTTTCTGCAAACAAATCAAAACCCTTGAAACATTTGCATACGCCATCTGAAAAGAAAATTGTTAGATATCACTTATAAATAAAAATATTTGATTATGGTCACACAAAAAGAAAAAAATATCTATGGTTCAGCATCCAACGATCAGTCAAGCAAGTATTATACTATTTTTTTCTTCCACATATTTGTCAATTCAGATGTCAAAAGATTTATGTAAAATTTGTAAGGAAAACAATCTACAAAAGTGTTTAGTTCTTCTAATTCTATTCTTGAAGGGAGAATTATCTTTTTATTCAAACTGAAGCATTTCGTCATTTGATATCAGTCAACAGGAAAAACATTGTGGTTTGCATACAACTTGCGGAATAGAAAATACGAAGAAAGGCAGGACAATATAACGAATTGGTAGAACATAGTCTGGTTCCTGGTCTGCAAATATCTGTCTGGTACCTGTCTGTTAGAGAAACCAAACGGTAAGAGAACCATGAATGTTCAGCCTGTTGCTCGATGTTCAAATAAGACAATCTGCGACTGATTTGGATAAAATTCTACGACTAAATCAAATTGGATGGTTAAAAGTAAGTTGATTTGTACATATAAATGATCGAAGGAAGGATTTGTAACTACTTTTCGATTGATAATGTTTATAGCTAAAATACAAATGGAATTTTCCCAAGCTGACCCTGTGAGAAATCTCGCTAAAATCAGAAGAGTTGAATATACATGTACTTTCTCCTTAAAGATATATTTTGTCATGATATTTTTATCAGATTAATGTACGATTAATAAAAAATTAATAGTTGGATCATTTTTTTGTAGTTTTTAAAAGAAAGAGGGGCTGGTCTATCCTGTTCCCAAGTACCTGTGGGTTGGAGCACTGACTCCAGACCTAGAGGTCGAGGGTTCAAGTGCAGCTTGTACCATCATCAGACAGTCACATTTTTCGTAACAGTACCTATAATTACCATTTCTCATGCATTTAAGCTGATTTATGGAAAGGGGAAACAGAAACTCACGCAGGCACTTGTTCCTATTAATGGGAATGTTCACTATCCATTTAATTTTATGTTGCAGATACAAATGTAGTCCCATTAATGATAAAAACAAGTGTCTGTAATTGTAAACATAAAGCAGTTCGATGCCAGAACCATCCACCTGTCTGTGTCATAAAATAATTAAGGTGATAAACTTTTGCCAGTTCGGTTACAATGTATCTTTAAGCGACCCATATCTTCATGAAGAATGGACACAAAAAGATGAATTTCAGTTTCAGTTTCAGAACTATCCCCCCTTTTTTAAGACCAAATCGTGAATTCGTGTGTTTGTGTGGTGTTGACACCATTTGAAACAATTTATATTGATGTTTTGCTAAAAAGATAATAAACCATAAATTATTAGTTAAACAGCAAATAAAATCATAATGCATTACTGGAATAAATAAAATAACAAACTGCTCTGCATTCTATCGACGCCTATGACATCCCCCTACTATCAGATCGAGGAAATACTCTGAGGGTTTCCGAATACAATATTCCGAAAGGCACCGTCTGCACTTCCGGTCCGGCAAAACGTTGTGCAAGCAGTCATATCTTGTAGATAATACACGAATAAGACACGATTTCACAACAGTTTCAATCCAGACCCAATTGTGACAACATTCATTAGGTTTGCTAATTTTTTCCCCTTTAAAATCGAAATTTCTGGCACCACAGGACTGTAATAAATCATTTAAAAAATGGAGAAATTCTAGATAAAACTGCAAGATGTTTGTCAGTATGTAGAAAAAAAAAAGAATAAAGTTAAACATGTATATATTTTTTTCAACACTACTCGTCACGACACTAGACTGACTAGTCCACTAAACTAGGACTGACCACAGGAACTTTATCCAGCCTCTATATTTACCCACACTGATTTTTTTTAACTCAATGTATTACCCACTTTAAAATCACAAGTGAGGATGCCAATAATAACCCTTCCTTGCTTCAACTCATTCTATTTTTATTTATCTTCAATTTCTCACCTTATCGCTCATCTCCCTGGACACTAGAACTAGAACACAATACGAAAGTTGAAATCACTTGGTCTGTCTGTTTTAATAAATGCAGACATTTGGGCCAATTTTGCAGTTTAACTAGATATATTTTAATTTGTAATATTTCATACTATGAAATAGCAATCTCTTCCATTATTTCGATTTTTGCTGAATATTCCTCTTTTTCTGTCTTTTTTTCCCTCGTTTTTCTAATTCAAAATTTCCTGTTTCTGAACGTTGTAAGCATTACATGCATTTAATTGTGTCCTCTAGTTCAAAGTGTCCGCCAGACACTTTTATATATGCTATATAGTGTCCAGCTGTCACTATTTCATATCGCAATCTCTATAAAATATTGTCCGGGGGAACACTTTAACATAGGACACTATTATGTCTTACCCTAACTCTAACCCTAACCCTAACTCTATACTAGGACACAATTTCATAGCACTGTAAACTGTTTCATAACGTAATCTCTATAAAATATTGTCCGGGGGAACACTTTAACATAGGATACTGTTATGTCTTGCATATGTTTTCATTGTATGAAAGGCTCCAAATTTTAAATTGCCAGAATACCTTTGATAGAGCTTGTGAGGAGATTAGGATGAAGATACAGACAGAAAATTTCTTCAGAAACCTAATTTCAAGGAGATTATCTCTATACACTAGGCATTTATTTGTGTTCAGGACATCAGGAGGAGTTGTATATTTGATTTCTCCTGCACAACTAGGGCCTCACTGAAAAACAAGGTTATATTGCTATATCCTGGGTTTCTCACACTCGTAGAATATGTAAAAGAGTGGAATTGTTAATGGCTATTAGATTCATAGCAGATACTTAACAATATGTGACTTAAATTTGAAAACCAGAATTTTTTATTAAGAATCTGTCTGATTTTATTTTCTGACCAATGATTGATTGCGAGATGTCATTTGAAGAAATATCAGCTTTACTATATATATACATGTATGTAATATACATTTTGCTGAAATCTGTCAAAGATTAAATATTCCAAGTACATGTAGCATTGGCCCAACAAGCCATCTCATCCAGCCTTATTTGGGGATTCAACATGTTCAACGAGCAACTTAGCTTAAATACCCCGGTACAGTCAGTTATAATGCTTTCTACAATTTTCATTGATTCCATTGGTCATTGAAGTTACAATATTAAACATTTTATTGCAGTTCAGACTACACTAGGCCTCTTGTATATTTTTCGCTATATGTAGAACTTTAAAATGTTGAGCATTTTGTATTGTTTACAGAAAAAATGAAGAGATGAAACAGTTACCAAGATTATCAGGAGCTCTAAGAGCATTTTCTGATGTTGGATATACTCAACATGATCAACCCAGTACTCTATCAAGTAAACTTCAGCAAAAACGACAGCACATATCAAAGTCTAAGACAGAAGGTTTGACATGGGAAGGTCTCGTTTCAACTTTAAACAAAGAAGCTGATGTAGACAAAGGAGAAATTAATAAAACAATCAAAGATTTACAACAATGTGCAAGAAATATAGGTAACTTTTTTCATTATTTTAGTTGGATTTAAGATAGCAACAGTGATATCTCCCTTGTTGCTATAGATGTTTTCTTTATTAACTTAGTTACTCATATTGTCATTGATGAAGGAAATACTTGCTTTGGTGGGTAATGGGTAACATGCTCACCTAAAGTGGATTTGGTTTCTGGTCGGGTCTGTGTAGTGACATGTCGTTTCATAGCCCAGCAGGGACTCTACGACGTATAAATACAGATACAGATGTCTACCTGCAGACTGTTGTCTCAGAGCCTTGTGGTAATGTAATGGGTAACAGGCTCATCTAGAGTGTGTTTAATCCACAGTATAGTGAGTGGAGCGACATGTATACCTGCAGTCTGTTGTCTGAGAGCTAGCACTCTCAAAATCTAGCTAAATGAGTTGATCTAGCGCAAAACAGATATAGCCATCTTATCAAAAGCAACCCATCCTTGCCATGGTACAGATGTATGTCAAGACCTTTAAAACTTATGTTATTATTTTCAAGGGGCTGTTGTGGCTGTGATCGTGATGTTGTGAGTTTGAATCTTGATCAGGGCGAGGTGTACAACATTATGTGAGAAAGGTTGTCAGTGACTTGCAACAGGTCAGTGGTTTTCTCCGGGTCCTCCAGTTTCCTCCACCAATAAAACTGACTGCCACAATATAACTGAAATATTGTTGAAAGTTGCGTTAAACAATTATCAAACAAACAAACAATATTATTTTCCTTGGTAACATCATAATGTGATATTGTCTGTCTTTGCTTTCATAACTGTCATTATTTTTCTGTTTTTATTGACCTGCATATATATATATATATATAAAAAAAAAAAGGTTTCCAAAACTTTAAATTAGAAAGCCTGCTTGTTTCTTTGCAGTTGGTTCTGAGTCATCATCAGAAACAGTTGAGAGTGGTGCAGCATTTCTCTTTGATGTTTTCAAAGATGTTGACAAGGTTGGCAATACACAAACAGCAAAATTGAGGAATATTTTTGGACCTTTTCCTGCTACATCAGCAACAAAGGCTTGTATCCTTGTCAACAAAATTGCGTCATGGCTACCAGAGGAATCATCTTTGTTGATGGGCAATCAGGACAGAGAGGAGGGGGATGGGGAAGCAACTGTTCAAGAATTCGGAAAGGGTATTAAGTTCATGCTTCCTAAATGTGATGAAGTTGAGGATTTATCAGAATCTGAAACAGATGAAGATGAGGAAAGCAAGAGAGAAATCACAGATTTAAAATATTTAGACCCAACAACATCTGGTCAAACAACACAACAAATTCAGGCATCAGAGAGGTATTGAGTATTAGTCTATCAATTTCTTAAATTATTTAACAATTTATTTTGGAAACAAGTGAATAATGGCAGATGATTTAATATACTAAAAGTTACAATGATTTATTAATTTCTTATGGTCAGACTTCACTAAATTAGAAAATCAGGATGTGGCATAATCAAATGTAGTATGTACTGGAACAAACCAGTTCTACTTTCACTTTGTATTGAATGGTTAGTTAAATGTAGTACGTACTGAAACAAACCAGTTCTACTTTCACTTTGCATTGAACGGTTATTATTGAATGTACCTTATTGCTAATACTAAGGTCTGATGTCAGTGACTTGCGACAGGTTGGTGGTTTTCTCCCGGTCCTCCGTTTCCTCATCTTCGCTAGCCAAGGGTTACGATCCGCTCCTCTCTTCTCCACCCTTGACAGATTAAGTCGGAATTTCAGGTCCTCACGGTTTATTTTTCTATTCGATGCAGCTGTGGGTGGCTGCGTCCAATCAAAATGCATCTAACAAAAGATCACGCAACGATCACATGTAGAGAAAGAAAAATGTAAACAATGGTGACATGTGGAGAAAACTGTAGACTTTGTCATGAATCTTTGCCCCCCAAACACAGAAGAACGATATTTAGAGAAACTTTTAAAGTATTTGCTCAATTAACAGAAGTTTTAGGCTACATCCCTTCGAACAGGTAATAGTACAACCGTTCTCATTGGTTGATAATGATGTAATGCAAATAGGCTGAACTTCTTATATCCGCTAGAGGGCGATATGCGGGAATTATAAAATTCTGACTTAATCTGCCTAGGTGGAGAGGAGAGGAGCAGATCGTAACCCTTGGCTAGCGAAGATGCCATTTCCTCTACCAAAAAAACTGACTGCCACAATATAACTGAAATATTGTTGAAAGTGTCGTTAAACACCATCAAACAAACAAACCTCGGTCTGATTCAGAAATCACTAGGTAAGAAATGAGACCAAAATCAGTCATTTCTACATAGTAACTATTTTTTTGGAGAGTGTTTTTGAATAATACAATGAAAAACAAAAAATACTGCAAAATCCAATCACAAAATCGTAGAAACAGGTAAATTTGATACTCCTAACTGTTCACTTTCTTTGCTTAGTAAGGGCACTCTGAGAAAAACTGTCACAATACGGTTGTTTCGAATCATGTCAATTCCGACCACGTTCCCTCTTTTTCGTGTCTTGACGTCTGAACAAATCGGCAGGCGACTTCAGGTGTTTACGCTATTACTATGACAACGTCAGCATAACATAGTTGTAGATGCGGTAGATTATAAGTAATTGTAATATGGAGACGCCAATGAAACCGCTGAATAAATACTGGTGTTCGGTACCCCACTATCTGTCTGATATAAGAAATATATACATAAAGGCTGATTGTTTTCCTTTGATGATGCTGACAGCTGCAAATAAAGAAAGAAAACAAATTTAATTTTAAAGAAGTATTTGTCTCTGCATTGAAGTTTTTGATACAAATAAAATAATTTAATTGATATGTCTTTTACAGAAAATGTTAAGATTTTTTTAACTTGAGGATCGAACGTTAAAATGGCACATATCGATTGGAGTTTTTGTTGTGTACATTGACACTGGAAGTTCAGTGCCAGGAGTACCATTGAAATCACGTGATCTGGTGGACGAAAATAACAAAATTTTGACGGAATGGAAATGATTCGAAACAACCGTATTAGACTAGTTTAATAGACCCAAACGTCCCCTATTAGTGATATGGTGTATACAGTGGTCCTGTAAATGTTTTGTCATGTGATTAAAATGTCAACCCTCACATATACAATGTAACTGGATGAACAGCTAAATGTTATAAAGTATCCTCTAGTCATGAACTT
>MJUT01008669.1:92949-121627 GCA_002080005.1 Gigantidas platifrons
TGCAGCATGTCAAGATCTACCTACCCTGCAATATTTAAGTAAATCTCATTACCCATTTTGGAGTTATTGCTCTTTTTTCATCAAATTTTCTAAATTTTAATAGTTTTCGTCCTTTATTTCAAAAACTATAAGAGATAGATGTTAAGTTTAAACTACAAATATGTTCAGCATGTCAAGGTCTACCTACTCGGCAATTGTGAAGTGTATATGAATACCCATTTTGGAGTTATTACCCTTTTTTCATCAAGTTTTCAAAATTTTTATACTTTTCGTCCTTTATTTCAAAACCTATAAGAGATAGATGTTAAATGTAAACAGCAGACATGTTCAGTATGTCAAGATCTACATACCCTGCAATTTTGAAGTAAATCTGATTACCCATTTTGGAGTGATTGCCCTTTTTTCATCAAATTTTCTAAATTTTAATAGTTTTCGTCCTTTATTTCAAAAACTATAAGAGATAGATGTTAAGTTTAAACTACAAACTTGTTCAGCATGTCAAGGTCTACCTACCTGGCAATTGTGAAGTATATATGAATACCCATTTTGGAGTTATTACCCTTTTTTCATCAAGTTTTCAAAATTTTAATACTTTTCGTCCTTTATTTCAAAATCTATAAGAGATAGATGTTAAATGTAAAAAGCAGACATGTTCAGTATGTCAAGATCTACCTACCCTGCAAGTTTGAAGTAAATCTGATTATCCATTTTGGAGTGATTGCCCTTTTTTCATCAAATTTTCAAAATTTTAATAGTTTTCGTCCTGTATCAGTGATTAGGATTAAAATTTTAATAATGGGACATTTTCTATTGACATTCAGAATTTCAATGGGCCATTCTTTAACATTCTTTGTAAATATTTCTGATTTCAATGGTACATTTTCAGATGGAATGTGATAAATGGCGCATGGCCCCCTCTAATCCCAATCACTGCTGTATTTCAAAAACTATAAGAGATAGATGTTAAGTGTAACAGCAAACATGTTCAGTATGTCAAGATCTACCTACCCTGCAATTTTGAAGTAAATATGATTACCCATCTTGGAGTTATTGCCCTTTTTTCTTCAAATTTTTAAAATTTTAATACTTTTCGTCTTATATTTCAAAAACTATAAGAGATAGATGATAAGTTTAAATTGCAAAAATGTGCAGCATGTCAAGATCTACCTACCCTGCAACTTTGAAGTAAATCCCATTACCCATTTTGGAGTTATTGCCCTTTTGTCATCAAAATGTTCTAAATTTTAATACTTTCATCTTATATCTCAAAAACTATTAGGGATAGAGGGAAAGTTTAAATTGCAAAAATGTTCAGCATGTCAAGATCTACAAAACATTTCCCCACAGTTGAAAATGTGTGACAACTGTGTGAAGAGTTATTCCTCTTGAAATGCATTTTTTGTTGTTGACTCACTGCTTTTGGTTACTCAAATAATCAAAGGGAAGCAACCCTATTACATAATGTGAAGTAGCAAAAGCTAAATTTTGAGAATCATTGACATAGGTATATGTTTTGTTACAGCAATTTTGATAACTTACATTAAAGGGGGAACTCCTGCCCAAATTTTTTGGTGTTAGGCACTGATTGCACAGGTAGTTGTAAATCCAACTACAATACGATCATGACCATGACAGCCCCTGTCAATATATAGTACAATGTATGAGGAGTAGAGAGGACACATATATCATAATCATGATAAAAGACTTGTAATTAATATCAAATTAATCATTTGGAAACATTTACTTTTTACACACAGTATTTAACAAAATTTGATCTATTTTTTATTCAGTAGCTCTACCTAACATAGAAATATCATTCTTCACATTTTGTCTATAGTAGAATTAACAGTGAAATAATTGGAAATATATTTGTTTCTTAAATTTGCAATATCTTGGCAATTACATGCAAATAAGTAATGGAATTCATCTCTTATTTGTTGGTCACAATTTTATAAAATATAAATTAAGCAAAAATGTTCTGAAAGTCTTGTTTGCAGTCTCTATATTTTAAAGTATATCGTTATAAAATAGTAAAGTTTCTTTGTAAAATATATTTAAAAATAATCATATAAAAGTGTTTTTTGTTTAATTTGTATAACAGATTTGATGAAGCCTGGTTACAGAGAGAAATGAGCAAATATTATAACGAGGCAGACATTGGACTGACTATAGAAGATTTATGTTCTACAGTGTTTGATGTACTGACATCAACTAAGTCAGACACAGAACTACAAAATGATGTAAGTCTCTAAAGCTGTATATTTTGCTTCATAAATACTGTTTACTTGACTACTGTGAATTTATTTTTATTTGTTGATGCAAATTTTATTGTTACTCTCAAACCACAGAATTCAGTGCATCTCAAAAGGCTTATATAACAAGAGAAGCTATTAGCAAGTATCAAAACAATGAATTAAAAAATCCAGCATCATCTCATTCTTAAGTAATTGGTTATGTAACAAGCAATTTCATTGGTCAATTTCATTTACATGTCAGAGTAAATTTTACGTTTTACTATGTTTAAAAGTGCATCAGAATATTGATCTGCAGTGACACACATTAAATTTGCTATCAACATTGTTATTTAAGCTGAATAAAATTTTCGAGTTGATATTTTTGGTTATGATTACATAATAGATCATTGAATATTTTATAAAGCATTTGATTTCTGATCGAAAAGTTTTGTAACTCCGGAACTATTTTGGCAGACATGCTATGTTTTACCGTTGCAAATATCTGCAATTTGCGATGGTAAAACCGCTGATTTACGGTGGAAACTTCAAATACAATATGGTTATTCCCTAATTTCCATCAACCCATTAAATTTGATACCAAGGAAAATAAATGAAACTACTTTAGATCTCACTGGTGTAATGATTAGAGTAAGTGACTCAAGTGTTGAAGATTACAGTCTATTACTCATTACAATTATAAAACTTTCCAGTATGAGCATTGTACTCATAATCCAAAAGTGTCCAATCAGAATACTGTATTTATTTGATTCATTGTCCTGATTGGTCATTTATCCAAGTGTGATAACAAAGCTTGTTCAGGAATTTTATAAGATCTATGCCCCTAAAAAGTAAAACCAAAAGCTATAAAATTGGTTGGCTTGTAGACTGAATAATGTGTTTATCTGTGGCCTGTTGAACACATATTTTACATTTAACCCACATTTTTTTATTGTACAATCATTACACAATGTTCCTATTAAAAGGTCACAGAACATTTATAGTTTGTCAGTTCATATTTATAGTAAAATTGTAAAAATCAATAATTTATATCTACTGCAATGGTCACTGAATTATTATGCGAACGTCATGGGTGCAAGGGTTGTTGAGCGGTTAAGGTCATAAACATCTGACCCCAAAGCCTAACACCACTGACCTTGATTTGTGATCTAGTTCTTACCTATAGTGTTAAAAGGTTTCTTCACATCCACAAAATTGTTCATGTTGTATTATTTTATGGGTCTGTCGTCAATGTCATCGTCTGTACCTGTAGACACAATAGTTGCAGTGTAATAACTTTTGTTCTCGTTGACTGATCCATCTGAAAACTTAACCAAAACTGTTTATAAGCAAGAGTACCCAAGGGGGCAAAAAGTTGTTTTCTATTTTTAGGATGTAGAGAGTTTATATTTTACATTGATACTTGAACCTATGAATGTTTTTTTTTGCAATGTACACATGTGGTACCAATCTCATTGAAATTTGATTTTATTTCCAGTTGTTTGAATTGTTAGGATTTGACAGATTTGAATTGATACAAAGTTTAATACAGAACAGACACAAAATCATCATGTCTGCATTCTTAGCTGAAGAAACAGCTAAAAATAGTGAGTATTATAAAATAATGTCATTTACTTTAAATGTGAAATGTAATAAGAATTCTTCTCCCATTATGACGTCGTTTTAACCTCGCTGAACAAGTGGTGGAAAAATCTGTAATCCTCTAGAGGATTAAAATGTCTCGTGCCTTTCCCCGCATTTGACTCGTTTGACGGCTTTTAAAATAAAGTTCGTGTTAAATAATGGGAGAAACAAATTCTCCTTCAGTTGCCCATGTGGGTTACGATATTTCTCCACTCTCTTGAGTGGAGAAATATCGTAACCCACGGGCAACTGAAGGAGAATCTATATTTAACCATTTATAGAAAATAATAATACAAATTCATAAATTTGATCATTTTCAGTCTTATTTTGTTTTATTTAAAATGATATTTATTATTTAAGCAGAACTCTGCTGGAAATCAGCATGGTTTATCCCATCTTATGATTGTTTATTCAAAGCACACAAATAATGAACATGTATAAAAAATTAAATCGAAGGTAAGATTATGACATTATACAAAAAAAGAAATATTCATTAAAATCTTTATCAGTGAAGTCTTTCTAAACCATACACTCTTTGATCCAACAGTATTTTTGTTCAGAATAGACAGGTAATTTACTTACACAGGTTTCGAAGATTTCAAATTTTGAGAATAATTTTGATTGTATGTTGATGTTTGACAATAATTTTTCGTAAGAACCAGTAAAGGAAATGCAATTGTAATTAATGTATGTAGATTATGGTTCCTCAAATTTTGAACCCAAGGTATATGGAGTCCAAGCCCTAGTGGTAAAAATATAGGAACATTTGAACAAATGACGAATGTACCATGTTTACATTTGTGTGTTTGACATAAAGCAGCATTTGTGTATGAAGATTCAATTTCTTTCCAATGAACATCCAGTGGTGTATATATTGAGTTCAAGTCCTGGGGGTCAATATTTAGTACCATGATACACAATAAGATCAATATTCTTTATATCAGGTGAGTGATACAGACTCATGTCAGACACTAATTTCCCTATGATTCACATTTTGTTGTTTTTTTTTTCAGAAAAGAAAGATGGTGCTAGCAGCAGACCTACATATGGTTGTCAAGTTACAATACAGGTATCTCTAAATAACTATTTATACTGTCTCTGTAATGTAATGGTTAGCATGCTTAACATACAAAACATTATCATATGATCCATTGCTGCAATAAGGATGCACCATTAAGGAATAAGAGCAAAGACTAGTTGACTCGGAGTCAGGATAATTTGTCTGAGTGCAGTGACATGTGTACCTGTGGACCATTGGTTCAGTGAGTTAGCTCTATAAAATTTCAACTCAATCTGCTGTTCTTCTGCTAAGCAGATATCATCAGCTCATGAAAAAGTAACTTGTCTTCTCCATGATATCGATGAAAAATTTCTCACTTGCCCTAAAGCAGCCGCTATTAAAAATATTAGCTGATTTATAAATGATTTTTCAGAATTCCAAGCACTTCCTTGTGAATGAAAGTTAGAAATATGCAATGAAAACTGTCTAAGGCAAATCCCAGATAAAACCTGTATAAACAGACCATTCAATTTATTCTCAAAATTAACCTGTCTAATTCTTTTCTCTCAAGCTTTTGTTGTCAATGTCAACATTTCTGGGTAAAACATGATCTGATTGGCCCATTGGATTGCCATGTGACAGCAATAGCTAATTATTCCTATAGTTCAGTTAAAAATAATTGCTGTTAATATAAAATGTGACAATGTCTTGATTTTTCTTACTTTTTCTCTCATACACAGTCTGAGGATGAAAGAAAATTGATGAAACAAATGAGAAAGGATGAAAAAAGAGGAGAAAGACAAAGAGTGGATGATGTAGAATCCTTCAACTTTGACCCCAGAGGAATGAGAGCACAGAGGTAAAGATACTTACAAATATTTAGAATGCAAATGATTTTTTGAAATAGTTATTAAAAGTAAATTAATGCAAGCAAACTTATGTGAGGTAACTTTAAATGAGTTTTTATGCCCCTTCTCTCGTAGAGTAGTAGGTATATCTATAGTCAATTGCCCTTGTCCATACGCTTGTCCGTCCGTCCGTCCATGCGTCCCGTTGTCTTGTATAGGCATCTAATCTTTTACCTTTTGATGGTACTTGTTCTCATTTGGTATGGTGTCTCGGTATGATATGAACATGTACATACCCAAACAGACTTGTTCCATGTGTGTTATGGCCCCTTTTCCAACTTCTTAAATGCTATATTCCATATGCCCATTCCATATTCTTCTTTAGGCAACAAGTCTTACATCTTTTAATGAAACTTATTATTATTTGGTATGCCTTGGTATGATATGAGTATGAACAAATTTTAATGATGTTTCAAACATATCAATTATATTGTAGAAGATACATATACTCCAGTTTGTGAAGGCAGTTAGTCTGTTAAATTTTGACACAACTAGTTCATATTCTGTATGATGTCTTGATTATCATATGTGAGCAACCGCATCAGTGGTGTAATGGTTAGCGTGCTCACCTCGAGTACGGTAGATCGTGGGTTCAAGCCCAGATTGGGTCAAACCAAAGACTATAAAAGTGATATTTGTTGCTACTCCGCTAAGCACACAGCATTAAGGAGAAACAGCAAAGACTGGTTGGCTCGGAATCAGGATAATGTGTCTGAATGGAGCGACAGATTGTTGTTTCAGTGAGCTAGGAATCAGGATAATGTGTCCAAGTGTGGTGACATGTCTACCAACAAACTGTTTTTTCAGTGAGCTAGCACTATAAAATCCAACTAAGCATGTTGGTCTAGTACAAAGCGGACTTCATCATCATTTCATTGAAAATTAACTTGTTCTTGCCATGATATAGTTGGAAAATGTCTGAACTGACGTTAAGCAACAATTGCTCACTCACTCACTCATATGTGAGCATGCACATACATTCAAATTTCTTAAATGGACCATTTCCATGAGCGTTATGGTCCCTGTCCCAACTCAGTTTGAAAGTAAATATTATAAACAAGTGGGGAGAATCTTAGCACAACACAGTGCAGCCATGTTTATGCAGGCATGTACTTAACATATTTTTAATGCAACATTTGCAACCGTGAGTTTGAGATTGAGCTTCAATGTTGGAATCTTGATAAATTTAACCACTCTTAACCTAAACACTGGTCTTTTAGTCCTGCCAAAGGTTTGTCCCACTGGTGTTCAACAATCACAGTTTTACTACATTGTTGCATTACATTATGTTAGTATATATATACTTGAGAGTATTAATTTGGTATTTCCAGAGAGGCTGCTCTACTAACTGCTGCCTCAGCACCCATCCTTCCCAGTGGTAGATCTTACCAGAGACAGCCAGAGAAATATCCTAATGTATATGATAGCATGGCAGAAGCTAGACAGTCTTCAGCTTATATAGCTGGAGTCAAGGTCAGATAAATATACAGTACGATCGGGAATTTCAATATTTTTTAAGGCTACTACAGGCAGTACATTTGACTAAAATTTGACCATTTTTCATGAATATCTTATGTAACACTCTTTGAAATTAGGATACGATGTACCAATCACCATTTTAAGTGGCTAAAAGTACCCAGTATGCCTCTTATTAAAAGGTCTGTACAGTAGAGACAAAGACATTCATGATAATTTCAATATATTAAGATTAAATGTTTGTTATATTTTTGTTTATTTTCTTTGGTGAACACCATCCTGTTTGGAGTCATGTCAGGGTTCATATTTTCACCCGAATAATCGGTTACAAACCTACCTTTTAAAACCATGTACGTATACATACTACAAGAGCTGTTGTCCAATTAGTCAATGTATTTATTTATTGGCAAATTGGACATTTTCCCTTTGATGTGTGCAGCTGATAAAGTCTGGATCACTGAACTGACCTTGATCCACAACAATATTAGGTCTGTTTGTAACTCGCATGCAAAAGTTTATCGGTCAATCTGGCGTAAAACTTGTCGTCTATAAAAACAATAACGTCAGTTCTGAAGGCCTTGACAGACATTATCACAACTATCCCAGCTCGTCCTATCAGACTCGCTCAGATTTTATCGATAATTTCTGCCTCGACCTTCAAAATTGTGTTATTCTATATTTAATTGTTCTGCATATGATTTTAATGATAAATGTTACTAAATGTGATGTTGGTGGACGTTAGTGTATTGCCAAAATAAAAATGTGAAAAATGATACAACAAACATATAATTTTAATTTGATTGATAGAAACTGTTAGCTTAATTTGTCCTGATAACTCAATAATCTCTTCAATTCAAATACAATAATTGGTTCCTTTTACACAAGGAAGGTCCACTGTTCAGTTAAAAAAGGGGCCGTCATGATCATAGGGTAGTTAGATTTACAACTACCTGTGCAATCAGTGCCTATCACCACTAAAGTTGTTTGTTCAAATCCCACTCATGCTGAGGTGTACACGATGCAACATTATGTGATAAAGTTTGTCAGTGACTTGCAGCAGGACGGTTGTTTTCTTCGGGTGCTCTTGTTTCCTCCACCAATATAACTGAATGCCACAATATAACTGAAATATTGTAAAAGTGGCATTAAACATCATAATCATGACATCACAGTTCAAGAATGATGTGTACTTGCAGTTTAACAGAAATTTTTTCAAAATTTTAGATGTTGTTATCTGACAATTTCCGTAGAAACAACAATAAGATGTACGAGGAAGTAATGATACCTCATACAGAGACAGCTCCAGCTAACATAGGCAATATGAGAGTACTAGTAGACCAACTGGATGAGGTTTGTTGTTTTCTATTTTGAGTAAAGGAAAAGAGAAGTATTGGGCACCAGTAAAACATCTAGATACACTTTTGTACTTGTCCAGTGTAATCAGAATTGTTTAATTTGTCTCAAGTTTTTTTGTGTATTTATTTCATATTTCATGTTCAACATTTAGATATTTATCACTGAATGCTGTTTATGTAGTTTAATAATAATATAAAAATATTAATCTTATCAATTATAGACGGTGTCGTCGTGGTCGTGATCATATGGTAGTTGGATTTACAACTACCTTTGCAATCAGTGCCCATCACCACTGAAGTTGTGAGTTTGAATCCTGCTCAGGCGAGGTGTAGTCGATACAACGTTATGTGATAAAGTTTGTCAGTGACTTGCGACAGGTTGGGTGATTTCACCGGTTACTCTGGTTTCCTCCACCAATAAAACTGACCTCCACGATATAAGTGACATATTGTTGAAAGTGGAGTTAAACATCATAAACCTCAATAATCCACAGTAGGTTGACATATTTGTCAGAGATTTGTATCCCACACTCTTTATCATTACAATAAATCAGTATCCCTTATTTGCAGTCAAAATCTTGTAAATTTAAGCACTATAAATGTGAAATATCTTTCCAGATTGGTCAAATAGCTTTCAAAGGTACCAAAGCATTGAATCGTATCCAGTCTGTAGTGTTTGAAACAGCTTACAAGACAAACGAGAACCTGTTAATCTGTGCCCCAACAGGTGCTGGTAAAACTAACATTGCTATGTTGACTATTCTACATGAACTGAAGCAACATTTATCTCAGGGAGTCATCAAGAAGGATGAATTCAAAGTAAGAACTTGACAAATTAAAATGTATGGATTCTATAATGGTCTTCAGTAGATTATGGATATATCTCTACTCACGTTAATTACTCTTTTCGTTTCTTTTTTAAATAAGAAGCTAAAATATAAGAAAATTAAGTATGTTATATTTCTTTACGAAATATATTTATATAATTATTTTTGCTATAGAATTAAAAGGGTGAAAATTAAAAATTTTATACAGTTTTGCTGGCAATATGACAAAACTTGCTCGTCAAAATATAGGACATGCAGTGACAATCAATGAGTAATTTAAAGCATGTCTTTATTTATCTTCATTATTATTGAAAGATTGTGTTCATCTTAGAAACAAGGAATAGTATGTAAGATGTGTGCAATATTAATTTTTGAAATTTATTAAGACTTCAAATACCATAATTGGTCATGTATAATGCACATTGATGTATAGTACACATCCCTTCCATAACTCTGTCAATAACTGATTATAATAGAAGTATTTAATTACACCTTTCTTATTACTGGTGTATAATTATCACCCAGGTTTGTCAAATAATGATTCTTAGAAATAAGGTGAGTATTATACAGAACTAAAGATGGTCAACTTTAATATGATTGAGGGGCCGTTATGGTCGTGATTGTATGGTAGTTGGATTTACAACTACCTGTGCAATCGCTCAGTGCCTATCACCACTAAAGTTGTGAGTTCGGATCCTGCTCAGGCAAGGTGTACTCGATATAACATTATGTGATAAAGTTTGTCTGTTGTTTTCTTCGGTTTCGTCCACCAATAAAACTTGGTGCCACAATTTAACTGAAATATTGTTGAAAGTGGCATTAAACACAATGATCATAACCCAATTTTAATATGAGTGATATTGTACTGGGAGTTACAAAACTGAATTTGGAAGCACATGATTCTATTATAACAAAAATTAATTTAATGTTTATTTTTTAATCGTTTCTTAGATAATATATGTTGCACCGATGAAGGCATTAGCAGCTGAAATGGTGAGAAATTTTGGAGGAAGGCTAGAACCTCTTGGTATATCTGTCAGAGAACTGACAGGAGATATGTCTCTTACAAAGGCAGAAATTCTCAAAACACAGGTAATAAAAAATAGAATTATTAGGTTTCAGGTGATCTTTAATCCATTAAAATACTACTGAAAAGTTTGCACTCTGCAATTGAATGTAAATAAACTAGTAAAGCATCAGTTTATGCATGTGAAAGGATGGTTGAGTATATCTAGATGAAAAGATTGTAAATTTTACTTGATGAGTGAATTAAGTTTAAAACAAACTATAATGAGGCTATAATTATCAGTTACTTGAGACTTTCCAAATTTGAGAGGTAACAAACATTGATGGTGTTACTATATAATGGGGAAATGGTTTTCATGGATTCTGAAGAATTTTGTTGTACCTCTCTGTCTCTTCTTATGTCAGATTGATTATTTTCACTCAAGAAAATAGTGAAAATAAAACTACCACTAATCGTTAGAAATAATTATCAGTTGACAAAAGAAAGAGATTTTTTTGATTACACAAGAAATTCCTTTAGTTTTCTCATGAATGAGTTGTGATTCCAGCTGACAATGCTTTCAATATTTTTTTTTACAGATGATGGTGACTACACCAGAGAAATGGGATGTTGTAACTAGGAAAAGTACTGGTGATGTAGCTTTGGCACAGCTGGTAAAACTGTTAATTATTGATGAAGTTCACTTACTACATGATGATAGAGGTTCTGTCATAGAAAGTCTTGTTGCTAGAACATTGAGACAAGTGAGTGTAAATTTTATTCCAGGGACGATAATCTTGAAACTTTTGCATCAGAGATCCAGGGAAATATGAAGCTAGATGATATGAGTAATATCATTAATTAAAATTTTAGAACAGACTTTTTAAAAAATGTTTGTATTACCGGTATGTATTTACATGTAGCTTGTGTTTTACAGTCTTTTTCACAATGTCAATTTGTTCGAGTGTCATGTCCGGGAAACCAATATTCATTATGATGAAGTTTATTATTATCAACAAAGTATTTAAATTTCAGATGAGTGAATATGTAAGTTAGGTTCTGAGAGATTAAAAAAAAATGATCATAAAAAATGATCACTAGAGAAAACCAAAATGTCAGACGATGAGAGATTCTGTAAGTTTTATTTGTACTTGTTACAGGTTGAGAGTAGTCAGAATATGATAAGAATTATTGGATTATCAGCCACTTTACCTAACTACCTAGATGTAGCCAGATTTCTACATGTCAACCCTTATCTAGGACTTTTCTTCTTTGATGGAAGGTTTAGGCCAGTCCCTCTTGGACAGACATTTATAGGTTTGTAAGCTAGACTAATACAACATATATAGAATATTTTTTTTCAAATATTTATAGCATTATTTCAAATACTGCCATGTTGACTTTTCTTATCTCTGTTTGGAGAAAAAGAGTTATGCTCATTTTCCATCTGTTTTGGTTATTTGAATTTATCGTCATTCTCAGCAATATTTCAGCTATATTGTGACTACCAGAGTTCAAAACCTGGACACTTATAACAGTGGAAATGCCGACCATGGGTAAATGTCTTTAGTAGTACATGTTGTATTGTATATTGTTGTGTGTGTCTAAATTCGGGTAAAATAATTTATCTATTATTCTTGAATTAAATGCTTTGGTCTAGTGAGTAAGCTAATATGTATAAAATAAACACTGAGATTCATTGAAAGATGTATTTCAGCAAACAGTAGATTTTTATTTTTAAAGTTTTTTCAAATTTTTCCCACCGAAGCTAAATCTGGTTGCTACAATATTGCTGATGAAAAATTGCTGAAGATGAAGTAAAGCAAGCATATTATTGCTTGATTGAAGGAAGAAATTTGGAAAAATATCATACAAAGTAAAATAAAGAGTAGATTTAATAAGCTATGATATACATGTATTTAAAAATATGGTTGACCAAATGTTTGATATGAGCAAATATTTTTTAAATTCGTTTGTTAACAGATGGTAAAATTTAATTTTTAGGAGTTAAATCCACAAACAGAGTACAACAGTTACAAGATATGAACTCTGTTTGTTATGAGAAAGTTCTGGAACAAGTCAGACAAGGTTATCAGGTAGACATTCTTAATTTAAACATGCATGGTACCCAGAGATGTCACTTTAAAAATAGGCTGACCAACCATAGTTGTACATTTTACCTTCTCTGCTGAATCTTCATTCTAAAAAAATGTTTTAAAAGTACATTCCTTGGGTGCCATGTATGTTTTTATGATACAGTCCTTATTTCTTTCTTATTTTTTTAAGCAATTTATAACACTGTTGACAACCTGTTTGATGAAATACTCTAATCCATTTTGTTGGGTAATATGTTCATTTTTCTTGTAAATTTTGAAACTTTTTGCAGATGTAATTTTGTGAATGTAATATATATTTGACTCAAAATGAATATTGTTTAGAATTTCACCTTATCAGAAATAACCTACTTGATATGTAATGTCTTATAATGAATATAAAAAAAACTATATTAATCTTATTTTTATCCCCTCGCCAACGAAGTTGCGAAGGGATATAGTAACGCTACCGTCCGTCCGTCCTTCCTTCCGTCTGTCTGTCCATCCTTCCATAACACTCTAGAATCAACATCCTTCAATGGATTTAGACCAAACTTGGTACATACTTAGTCCTTCAGAGAATCTGTAACCCTATTGATTTTCATGGTCATAGATCAAAGGTTAAGGTCACCGGGTTAAATATTTAGGCGATAGGATACGCCACGCTTTGCGTTGCCCTTGTTGATATTTGTATTGAGGTTACGCTCAGATAATCTCCACTCATAACTTGGGGGTCAGTTTATATGAATACTGTTGTTTCGGGTTTGTTCTGTAACCGATCTGTGCGTAGTAATTTTAATAACAACATAACAATGCTCAAATTTACATATTAGAAGATTTGAAGAGATTATGAAAGATATGATCTGACTAGTTGATATAGCGTTCATTGTCTTATTACTCAGGAGCAATCTCTTCTTATCATTTTTATTTGGAATGAAATCCATTTCTTTTAAAGAAATATGATATCATTGGCTGTAAAATAGTAAGTTGGAACTAATCAAAATGTTTATAAAATAACTCATGAATAATTCATGAATATTAGGATTTCTCTGTTAGGTGACCAAATGTTTGTTATAAGTGATCTGTATACTTCTATTTCATCTAGACTATGGTATTTGTACATGCCAGGAATGATACAGTTAGAACAGCCATGGTACTACGAGATTTGGCCAAGAACAAAAATGATATTGGTTTCTTTTTACCAGAACAGTCAAGACAATATGGAGAAGCTGAGAAAAATGTAAATTTTGACTTTTTTTAATTTATAGTGAACAAAGATCTGCAATATTAGGACTTATTCTTTGTTAAATTTTAGACAGCACCAAATTTTTATATGACCATCAAATATTTATACGACCACCAAATTTTATGTTTGTATAATGGTATGAGGGTATTTTTTTTTTCGATCTAAACACACATTATCTTTTAGCAACATCTTAAGATCCTTCTTAAATTTTAAACAATGATTTTTGGCACAGAGTTACTGTTGATGATCACATGATAGTTGGAATTACATCTATCCAATCAGTGCCTTTCATCTTTTTGTGAGTTTGATTCTCGATCATGTTGCGGTGTACTTGACACAGCCATATGTGATAGTTTGTTAGTGACACTTGAGGCAGGTCAATCTTCAGCCAACAATAAAAGTGACTACCACAATAGGGTAAGGGTTATGGTGTTTAACGCCACCTTCAACAATATATCAGTTATATCATGGCGGTAAGTTTTATTGATGGAGGAAACCGGAGTACCTGGACAAAACGACTGACTTGTTGTAAGTCACTGTTGTATTGACCATCACAATATAACAGAAGTATTGTATACAGTAGACTTAAACACCTATAACTCTAAGCCTAACGTTAACCCTTTTAATTTAATACCCTTTTCATTTCATGATTTAAATTTGTTTATGTCGTTCTCATTTCAGACAATGAAATCCAGAAACAAACAGTTAAAGGAGTTGTTCCCTGATGGGTTCGCCATTCACCATGCTGGTATGTTAAGACAAGACAGAAACTTGGTGGAGAAATACTTTGCCGCAGGTCTAATTAAATGTTTAGTGTGTACGGCTACGCTGGCGTGGGGTGTCAATTTACCCGCTCATGCTGTCATCATTAAGGTAATTATCACAGTATGAATTGTTAACATTGAAAACTTCTGTTCCGCCATGATATAATTGAAATATTCTTGAAAGTGGCATTAAGCACCATCAAACAAACAAACAAACAAACAACCAAAATTTGTATGAAATTTACAGTTTTACAAACCACTTTAATTATTAATTTGCTCTCATTATTTGAACGTCTTTGTTTTAATTGTTTTACACATGTCTGTTCGTCCCATGTTTTAATTGTTTTACACATGTCTGTTGGTCCCACGTTTTAATTGTTTTACACATGTCTGTTCGTCCCACGTTTTAATTGTTTTACACATGTCTGTTTGTCCCATGTTTTAATTGTTTTACACATGTCTGTTCGTCCCACGTTTTCATTGTTTTACACATGTCTGTTCGTCCCACGTTTTAGTTGTTTTACACATGTCTGTTCGTCCCACGTTTTAATTGTTTTACACATGTCTGTTCGTCCCACGTTTTAATTGTTTTACACATGTCTGTTCGTCACACATTTGATTTCTCCTCAATAACTTAAGTTCCTCTTCAGCAAATCATTTAAAATTAGTATGTCAGGTCAGGGACCATAGAAGGAAAGCCAGGTTCGATTTCAGACTTTACCACTTTTACGTTCTGGAGTAGTCCCCCTGTTTAATTTAGCAGATAGCAGGGGCATCCTTGTCCTGTAGACACATTCTTTCAATTTTAAATGTCTGCTAGTATGTTGTTATCAGTCCCAAGTAGAACAATTATCTGTGTCCTCACTGTTTCAATATGCTGAAATAGAATGCATGCTAAATCGGAATATGTCAATTGTTAATTTAAGATCCTGGACAGTTATAAACAGTAATTAATATCCTTATATCCTTATTGTTTTTGTAAAGATATTTTATACAATGTGAATACTCATTAAGTTGGAATGACCTTGAATATTTTTATCCCCCCTCGATATCGGTGAGGGGATATAGTAATAGCGGCCATCTGTCCGTCTGTCTGTCTGTCTGTCCATCCGTCACACTTTCTTGTTTACGCGATAACTTGAGTAAACATGGATAGATTTGAAAAATGTTTTGCATGTGGCTTGTAATTATCATTATCTTGGATGGGTTCTAACATGGAAATATTTGAAGCAAGGGTTTTGGGGGAAAATCTTAGTTTTTGGTTGAAAAATCACCAATTTTGATAATTGTGTCTTGTTTACGCGATAACTTTAGTAAACATGGATAAATTTGAATAATTTTTTGCGTGTGGCTTGTAAATATCATTATCTTGGATGGGTTCTTCCATGGAAATATTTGAAGCAAGGGTTTTGGGAAAAAATCTTAATTTTTGGTTGAAAAATCAACAATTTTGAGAATTGAGTTTTGTTTACGCGATAACTTGAGTAAACATGGATAGATTTGAATAATTTTTTGCATGTGGCTTGTAATTATCATTGTCTTGGATGGGTTCTAACATGGAAATATTTGAAGCAAGTGTTTTGGGGCAAAATCTTAGATTTTGGTTGAAAAATCACCAATTTTGAGAATTTTGTCTTGTTTACGCGATAACTTTAGTAAACATTGATAGATTTGAATAATATTTTGCAAGTAGCTTGTAATTATCATTATCTTGGATGGGTTCTAACATGGAAATATTTGAAGCAAGGGTTTTGTGGGAAAATGTTAGTTTTTGGTTGAAAAATCACCAATTTTGATAATTGTGTCTTGTTTATGTGATAACTTTAGTAAACACGGATAGATTTGAATAATCTTTGCATGTGGCTTGTATGTATGTTATACATTAAGACTGCAAGGCTGCTTTCTATAAATATATAAAACTAAATATTATGCAAGTGCGGGGGGATACGTCGCGCATTCATGCGCTAGGCAGTTCTTTTATTTTTATAGATCCAAAGGTCAAAAGGTCATTGTCACTTTAATGCAGTGCAGTTATTTATCTATTACAATATGTAGATTTACCAGTTGTAGGAAGGATAATTATTTAAGGGTCATTTTGTCAAAGGTCTAGAGGATATGTAGATTTACCAGTTGTAGTATAAGGGTCAATAGGTCAAAGGGCAGTGTTACTATTGGATGCAGAAAATCCATTAACCTGTTTAAAACAGAAATATTCTATACTTATTGACTAGGTATGAGGGGAATAGTAAGTTTATTGATCCCGAGATACCAACTATTGCCCAAGGCGAAGCCAAGGGCAATAGTTGGTATCGAGGGGTCAATAAACTTACTATTCCCCGAATATCTAGTTAATATGTGTTTTATTATACCGAAAGAGACGTCAGATGCAAAATGATGGCTGAAGGTAAAATAATTGATGTGACAGTAAAAAAGACAAGTACTGGTTATAACTGGTTATAATATTAACCACAAATAGAATAAACATTTTTGAACATCAAGAAGATAAATCTTAAAATGATAAATTATTGATGAAAGTTTAAGTTCACTGTGCAATTATTTATACTGCTAATTGTTAATCCAGAAGTAGATTGAATTCCTAGAATTCTAAATGTATTTAAAGTTGGAGGATTTGTAACAGCCACAGTCTGTGAATTATTTTGAACTGAAATTTGACCTTTTTCAAAAAACCAAAGTCATCAGACAAAAAGTCAGGAATGTTCGGAACATTTTCATTCCTTCACCGGTATTATTTTTCAATTTAGATTCCGACTTTGATTATCCGATCTTTTAAATCGCACAATTGACTCAGACATAAAAGTTTTAAATCACATACTTTTGACGCTTGCAAGTGTCGGTCAAATAGTTGGAAACTATTGACCGGTGAAGTAAACTTCTCGACATAAGCTTGGGAAAATAGTAAAACTATCAAGTTGATTTTTATATAGAAAATTATAACTGAGGTATAATAAAAATTCTTATTATCTTGTCTATTAGTCACAATCATCTTTTTTTTTCAGGGGACACAAATCTATGATGCCAAGAAGGGTTCTTTTGTAGACTTGGGTATACTTGACGTAATGCAGATCTTTGGTAGAGCTGGCCGTCCCCAGTATGACAAGTTTGGTGAAGGAACGATCATTACTGCTCATGACAAACTATCACATTATCTATCGCTGATGACCAGACAGAATCCTATTGAAAGTCAGTTTGTCCACAGTTTAACTGACAATTTAAATGCGGAGGTTGGTATATGTACATTTGTTAAGACAGGTTTTTTTTACCATGCACTGAAAAAAAAGATGTCAACATTTAGATGAAAACTACAGTTTAAAATTCATACCACAAAGTAATAATAGAATTATGTTTTTAACTGAAATGTTGATGAAATAACTTTAAATAGTAGATAACATGTGTATTATTTCTATTCTTTCATTTTATATTCAATTAATGGTAAAATTGATCACACAATTTATGCAGTTCTTTTTATCTGCCCAATTGAATGTTATTACTTCACAAACTATAGAGTTATTGTTCAAAGCTACATCTAAATTGTTGTGTTGAACTTAAAGGGATATGCTATAATTAGATTTATGTTTTATATGACTGCAAAAATTTGTAGGTTGACAGATTTCCTCTATTTCTTATGGTTTCGTAAATAAACTCAACAAAACAAAAAGCTAAATTCCAGAATTTGAACTTTTAAAATTTTACATCCAAGTTTAAAGCAGTTTTTTGACAAAATGATCATCTTTATGGGTTATTGATGGACCAGAAAAAACGTTTTCTATTTTGTTTTTAAAAGGGGTCTAAAACAGGCCCAAGTTCCAAAATTTCACATATTTGGAAGGTATTTTAACACTTGAAATAGAACAAGACAAATGTCGAAATGCAATGGGTTCAGCATATTTCTGTGTCCAACATATTGTGTCCAGCAAAATACAGTGTCCACATTTTTGCTTTTAATATACATTTGTATAACTTTCCCTTGTTGACATGCTACAGTCATATTATACTTTGCTCTGCATAGCCCTTTATTCTGTCAAGTAATTGAAATATCAGGACAAATTTAGCTTACAAAAACTTTGAACAAGGCACATTCTCTATTCAGCTTGTCCAAGGTTGAAATAAAGAAGTTTGACTTTACTTGCACCCTTTTGTTGTAAGATTTTATCCTAGCCATGATTTATAGACTAATTTAAAATTAAAACTATTGATGACTTTCAGATATCCCTGGGAACAGTTACCAACGTGGATGAGGCTGTTAAATGGTTGAGTTATACCTACCTCTACGTGAGGATGAGATGTAATCCTCTGGTTTATGGAATCAACTACAATATGGTAGAGGTAATCTAACAGCATGTCATTATGACAGTTAAGTCATGACAAATAGTTAAAGTTACATTTTTCTCTAAATTGCAAAATTATAATTTTAATTCTGATTTAAAATGGTAGTAATGGAGCATTTCTTGTTCTTATGATATGATGATAGTCAACTTGATTAATCACTGGTTTAGGAAGGTGTAAATTGTCAACTTGATTAATCACTGGTATAGGAAGGTGTAAATTGTCAACTTGATTAATCACTGGTATAGGAAGGTGTAAATTGTCAACTTGATTAATCACTGGTATAGGAAGGTATAAATTGTCAACTTGATTAATCACTGGTATAGGAAGGTGTAAATTGTCAACTTGATTAATCACTGGTATAGGAAGGTGTAAATTGCACAAGAATCAGTAATACATGTGGTAAATCTTGGGTTTGGTCCTGTCGAGTCACGACTATTAAATCTGTAATTGCTGCGTTTCCACTAAGCTCACAGCATTCAGGAATGAGAGCAAAGACTTGTTGGCTTGGAATCAGAATAATGTGTCAGAGTGGAGCGACATGTCTACTGGGGGACTGTTGTTTCAGTAAGTTTGCAATATAAAAATCCAACTCAGTGTGTTGGTCTAGTGCAAAGCAGACATGATCATCATCTTATCTAATGTTACTTGTTCTCACATTGATATAGTTTTTGAATTGATCACTTATTGTTAAGCATCAATCATTTACTTGCTCACTCATCAGAGGGAGAAAAATACACATTTTGTATTTTAGTTTGACATATAAAAGAGTTTGAATTTTTAAAATTTAAACCTAGATAAAATTATTTTAGAATTAAGAAATACAGGCCATTTGACAACTCTCTTTGGATTTGCTATATATTTAAGGTTAATTGACATTAAAAAATGTATTTTTTTGAATTTCAGATTGACCCGATGTTAGAGGCACACAGAAAAGAATTGATAACGAACGCAGGACGTAAGCTAGATAAGGCTCAGATGGTCAGGTTTGATGAAAGGACAGGATATTTTGCTTCTACAGACCTAGGAAGAATTGCCAGCCATTTTTATATCAAATATGATACAGTAGAGGTAAATTATATCTGTAACTGTCAACTGACCTGATATTCATAGGTCATGGGTAAGATGTCATGCCATTTGTATGACCGTCTGCTCATTCTTATTCAAAATGTCAGTCCAGAGGTATAATATTTTTTTTGGTTAAATTATATGTAGATTTACAATCCACTACTACAATGTTATTTTATTATTGTTTGTCAAGAGCCGATTTATTTAAAAAAAAAATTTTGATTTAAAATATTCATCTAAAAAGTTTTATTGATAGCGAAATTTTAACATATATATGATAATTACATTACTTCCGTTTTTCATTGAAATGTTACAATATGATTGGTTATGAAGTGGTCTCATGATTATAAAAGAGATGTTTCACATCCAAATGAAATTCAAACCCAAACTTGCACGTGCCTCCATGACGATGTCAGATGTAAACAATCAATGGCGTAGTAATTTCCAACAGCAAATAATCTAACACAATAAAATTCACAACGGAAAATTCAACTATATTAAATTTTGGTGTGATTTAAATATAATTATAAGAATTGTCTGCATTCTTTTGAAGTTTCATTGGGGTATGAAAGCGTTGATTGAACTACATTTTCAACATGAAGCACTCCTGCGCTTCATTGAAAATGTACTTCGGTCAACGCTTTCATATCCCAATGAAACTTCAAAAGAATGCAATCAATTCTAAAATAAGATTATAAGTTTTTTGTGCCATACGATCACATTAGCCCTCCTTCATCATTATTATTTTGTCTGAGTATCAAATTGATTTTCTGTCAGTAGAAAACAAAAAGACCGAACACTTAAACATAAATAATAATAACGTAGACATTAACAGAACGAAACAGTATCAGAAAAAGTTTGTAGTTGTCTGATTACATGATTAAAAAGTACAATATGTTTGTACCGGTTCACTTACATTCAAATCCTTTCTTGTTAAATCTCCTAAGCAATGTTAAAAGACTTATTATTTTTGTCCATTTCTTAGTATTATTCTGTCTTTCTTCTCCATAAAGTTGTCAGCAGTGTTTCTCAAAAACTGTATGTGAGATTTGAAAGTGTGTTAGGGCTGGCTGTATAGTTAATCTTAAATTATTTTGTATAATTTTGTGTTAGAGCTCCTTATGGTATATTTTTAGGGGTACAAACAGGAGTGTGTTTTACGCAAGAATCCTGTAAGTTTAGGAGACTTTATTTTTGAGTTTGAGGTATTATTTTTTACAGGTGATCAATGAGAATCTTAAGACAATAATGACTGAAGCTGATGTATTTGCTGTGGTGTCTAAAGCACAAGAATTTGATCAAATAAAGGTAAAACTTAAAAAAATAAATAAAAATGAACTGTAGGAAGTATTATATAAAGTACTTAACACTTAGATCAGTAATCTAGTCTTCATTGTTTTCTGTCTGTCTCTCACACTAACTTAAGTTCTATTAGACCGATCCCTCTGAAATTTTAACACAATGGTCGTTTGCAGAGAATAAAAATTTCAATTAATTTTGGAGATTATAGTCCTATCTGTTTAAAAAAAAACCTTGATACTGTTCATCAGGAGAAAGTCGTGAGAAAAATACAGTACAATAAAGACCTTGATACTGTACATCAGGAGAAAGTCATGAGAAAAATACAGTACAATAAAAACCTTGATACTGTGGATCAGGAGAAAGTCGTGAGAAAAATACAGTACAATAAAGACCTTGATACTGTACATCAGGAGAAAGTCTTGAGAAAAATACAGTACAATAAATACCTTAATACTGTACATCAGGAGAAAGTCGTGAGAAAAATACAGTACAATAAATATCTTGATACTGTGGATCAGGAGAAAGTCATGAGAAGGTTTAAAGAGTGATGATCAACAATTCATCCAGTATCAATTAAATGTACAACCACTTCTCACCTCAAATCATTGACCACTACACAAGACGTTGGATATCTAGGTCCTGATTTGGGACAGGCACAAAATTGTGGCAGGGTTTTACCGGTTAATGGTATTCCAATACTCCCCTCTTGACATTTGGATTCCAATGTCAATACATATTTAAACAAACAATAAAAAAAACTTGAACAGATTCACTTCCACATAAAAAGACCACATACTGTATATGATGAATAGAGCATTCTGATTAGCCATTTCTATAGACAAAGAACAAAAATCTTACTGGGATGTTTTATGACTGTTACACCTCTCATTACATTCCTGTATATTTATGTACATTAATTATAGGTAAGAGAGGATGAGATGTCTGAACTAGAGGGACTACTGAATGAGACATGTGTGATGCAGGTACCAGGAGGTGTAGAGAATACATATGGCAAAGTTAATATACTGATGCAGACCTTTGTATCCAGGCAGATGGTGGATAGCTTCTCACTGGTATCAGATCAAGCATATGTCGCTCAGGTGAGAATTTAAGTAGACAACTAACTAGTGATATATATCCCTAAGATGGTGGATAGCTTCTCACTGGTATCAGATCAAGCATATGTTGCTCAGGTGAGAATTTAAGCAGACATCTAACTAGTGATCCCAAGTTATACATGCAGTTGTCTGACGTCTGTCTATAATATTTTTACATTTCAGTCTACTGCAAAAATGCTGGACTAAATGGAATTGAGCTTGTATGGTGTTTCATAAATTTTGGATTTTGTTTTCGATTGGAAAACCAAGATTATTGCCATCGCTAAAACGTAGTTCAACATAGGACCCTATTTGAAAATGTTAAAAAAAAAATCTCTTGCTGATTTTTCAAAAGAAGTGATTCAAAATCACTGCTGTGTATTAATTAGGAAGTGAGTATTTCTCAAATCCAAAATTATGAATTGATATATATTTGTGTATGGAATGGCAACCAACATATGCCAAACATTAAAGCCTTGACAGTTGTATTTCGTAAATATTGTCTACATTTTTCATAATTATTTAATAATTAATCAATCATAACATGGTTTACATATGCTACGATTTAGGTGAAATACTGTTAAAGTTTGCATTCAACACCAATCAATCAATCTTACATTACCACAAATACATCAATACCTTCTTTATTAATTAATCAAAGGGATTCAAAAACAAGTTATGGCAACTTATATTAATTTGTTTCCATGGAAATAGATTATATTATATGTAAATGTGATCTTTATATTGTTTGATTATCAACTATATATTTTTTATTCCGCTTTTTGAATTATTTGCATTTTTTTTTTCAAAACAAATATTTTTATTTTTCTTCTTCAGAATTCTGGAAGAATTATGAGAGCATTATTTGAGATAACTTTGAAAAAGAGTTGGCCTATTATGGCTAGTCGCTTACTGAATCTGTGTAAAACTATAGACAAAAGATTATGGGGATTTGAAAATCCTTTACGACAGTTTCCTACCTTATCACAAGAAATTCTGAAGAAAATAGAAGAACGAAAACTGACCATAGATAAAATGAAGGAAATGGATGCAAAAGAAATAGGTAGGTCTTTAGAATGTTTGAACGAGAGCTCAAAGGAATAGGTAGGTCTTTAGAATGTTTGAATGAGAGCACAAATAAATAGGTAGGTCTAAGATCCAAAAATGGATGTTTCTGTTATTTGCACATGGAGAGCTGATATTTCATCTGATTTTGATGCTATTTGATATTCAGAATTATAGAATCTAACACCAGGGGGAGTATAAGATAAGGAAATCTTACACAAGGGTGTCGGAGATTTCCCTATCTTGTACTTTTTCTGGCATTTGATTTTATTTCTTACTAAATGCCTTTGTTTTGTTTACATTCCATCTAGTGTTTTCCCACAAAATTGTTCTCCATGATGATGTAAATTATCAATTTATCTACATACATCTGTGTCTTGGCAGTATTTTAAATGCAGTTTATATGCTACTACAACAGTGATACTAACAAGGGAGAGCACTCTATTATTTACTCAAAGGAAACAAACTTTGACATGGTATAAAGGTGTGAGAAAAAAAATCATCAAACACTGTCAAAGGTGCAATATCATTAAATTGTTAGCAGAGTAGTATACATAGATTAATATAAAAATACTGAAGAATCAAGGTTTTATTGATGAGAATAAAGTCTGCACCATGGTGAAGAGCTATGAATAGGTATTTTCCGGGGAAGGTTGCATGATTTTTTTCTTGTCTTGTATGGTTGTATGGAGGGGGGGTTACAATGGCTTATCTTTTTAGTGAGAAAAAGCATAAAAGCAGTTAAAATGTTTGACATAAAGGAGGCCCAAAAGGCAATTTCAAATGTTTGACTTTTTAATTATTTTTTTTATCAAATTGTAATGCAGTTATTTGGTTATTGATGGGTTACTTCAAAAAGAGGCCTAAAAGGGGTTCAAATTATGAAATTTCACATATTTGGCAGGTATATAGAATTTTTATTTTTCATCCAATTTTCATTTTGATGCATTTTTTTCTCTATGAATTGTGATACCTCTGAGAGCTTCCGGTAGTAAGGAACAAATTTCCCCTATCTCTTACGGGTTAGGGATAACGTGGCCAGCAAATGCTGAATTACAAAATTTAACTTTCTTATTTTGCATACGATTTTTATGAATTTTTTTGCAAAATGATTATCTTCATGGGTTATTGAACGATCAAAAAAATGTTTTGCAATTTTATTTCGAAAAGGGATCTAAAACGGGCCTCAAATTCTGAAATTTACATATTTGGTAGGCATCTTTAACACTAAGCGAAACAAGACAAATATCCAAAATACAATGGGTCTATCATATTACAGTGTCTAACTTATTATTGTGTCCTGCATTTTACTATGTTCAACAAAATTCTGTGTCCACATTTGTTTTTAATATACATGTGTTCAACTTTCCCTTATCTAAATGCTGCAGTTGTATCATGCTTCGTTCTGTGTAGCCCTTTAGTCACCTATATTATGTCAAGAACAAGTTATTATTTCTTGAATCCAGTAGCCTCTTGTATCAGATTTATGTAAACTGTGTTTGTTTTTTGCAGGTCACATGGTACATCATGTGAGAATGGGATCTACCATAAAGAAATGTGTGCACCAGTTACCTTCCCTTGACCTTGAAGCTAGCATTCAGCCAATCACAAGAACTGTTCTCAGAGTGAGGCTAACAATTACTCCAGAGTTTTTCTGGGATGACAAGGTAATTAATTGTACATGAATACACATGCGAACACAGAAATGTAGTTTCCTGTTTGAAGAAAGATATAAGATGTCCTTTTCCTTTCTTTTAGGAAATTAAAAATGAATTTGTATCATGTATAATGAAAATAAAAAGATATTGAGTTTGAATTTTGAATTTGAATTTGAATTTTTCCCTATTATATGTCTTTACGTTCTTAGTTCCGTATTGTGATGTCCACTACCATTTCTGCATAAAAACGATGTTCAATTATTCTTCCGTTTTGTTGGGTTTTCTATGTAAGACAAGCCATAAAGACAGCTGCGTGTGACCTTGTCTTACATGACATTGTCAGCCAATCAAATTGGCTGAGTATAATCAATAATCAATTCTACGACTGCTGTAGTAATATAAATTGTCGTCTTAGTAGATCTAAAAAAGCTTCAAATATCAATTTTACCTGAATTTTAACTGATTACCCCTAATAGATTTAATGCGGTTTTAAATAAGTGTGTATTTACTGCATTGCATGTGGCGTTGTAATATTTTGTGTAGTAAGCATGACATTGACATGTGAATGAATGAATGAAATCGACATGCTTTATTTTTAAGTTGAAATGGAAGAAACAGGTACTTGCACTCGTCCTTATTGAAGATCTGAGATTTCTTCCACTCGTGAGAGAAATTCAGCGTCTTCCCACTCGTTCTGCTACGCTCCACTCGTGAAAAGACGGAATTTCTCACACTCGTAGAAGAAATCACAGATCTTCAATAAGGACTCGTGTAAGAACCTATTAGTCTTTACCTCTAGTTGTTTGTAGGAGGGCTCATGTCTTATTTATGTTATTTGTGTTTGTTTGCATATAGTGTTGTCCAACACGTATTGACCATATGAGTGACATGGCGGGTGTCTTTTTGGAGGCAGGAGCTGCTTTCCCTTCGTGGGCATCTGAGTTCACCTCCAGTTTTTGGTGGGTTTCTTGTTGCTCATCTTTTTAATTTTCTGTGTTGTTTTTTGCTTTGTTTGTCTTCAACATGTGTCTTGTGTGCCTAGTGTTGCCAAGCCAAATTCTTAGGATTGTCCATTCTTGATTGCCCCTTCAGTTTGTCCGTTCTTGATTGCCCCTTCAGTTTGCTCTAACATTTATTAACTTTTTATCAGTTATATTGTGGTGATCAGTTTTATTGATGGAGGAAATCAGAGTACCTTGACACAACCACCAACATGTAGAAATCACTATCAAACTTCTATAGTATGAAGTTGTATGTGGAGGTATATAACTCTCAACCTGAGTGGTGATAGGTACTGCCATGATATTACTGAAATATTGTTGAATGTACCATTAAACACCATTACTCTGATTTCAGCCACACAATCAGGATGGTCCCACTTTGTCAAGAAAAAACGTTTCGTGTACAAAAACTGACATAGCCATAAATTAAAAATTTTCCTTATTATTGATTTCAGAGTTCTGTTAATTTATGATAATCATTTACATTTTTTTTAAAAGAATGATTGCCATGTTGTTGTACTGAATGTATATTAATGTAGGTACATGGGACAAGTTCAGAGCCATTTTGGATTTGGGTAGAAGATCCAGACAATAACCATATATACCACAGTGAATACTTCCTTCTTAACAAGAAACAGGTACTTGTAATAGCGTGTAAGAAAGTAATGCCTTATTTTTATTTCCTTTTATCTTCAGGGGGAAAAAATTAATTCAACGCAAAATAAAAATAGTCAGTAAAACTGACTAATAAATCTTTTGCACATTTCTGACCAGGTTCTAAAATTATATGATTTTATAGGAGATATTTCTCTTAATACTGGCAAAGAACTTCTTTTTTGTGAAAAGTTCAATAGAAATAACATACATTTTGTTCACAAACTGTGCTAAATCATAAGGTTATAGCAATTTGTGAACATTACATTGACGATATAAATCATCCTCTGATATTTTTACAAGATTCAAATATCTACAAATTACCTATATGCTGCATGCAACCTGTATCATTTTGCCCTCAATAAGGAAAGTAACTCCTTTTAAGAGTAAAAATTTTAGAATCAAGCTGGGAAGGTGCAAATAATCTATTAAAGTAAGAATATTCCATTAAAGTTACACCCAAAGAATTATTACAAAATGCATATAAGAAATAAATCAAAATTTATTTTTGAAAAATGTAGCTTTTTTGAAAAGATTAAAACCTGATATTTATCATTTAGCTCTTTTTCAACTACAAATATGTGAAGTTCAGAATTTGGCATTCACCATATATGCATGCACACATTGAAAAAAGGTTATTAACTGATGTTCATCATGGCATTTTTTTTTTCAATGACAAAGAGGAGAAGTTCAGAATTCAGCGTTTATCATTTTAGGTACAAACAGGAAGACTTCAGAACTTGGTATTACCACATAAATTTTTTCAGTTTCGAACTGGAGAAGTTGAGAACTCAGTATTTACTCTAAATATTTTATCAGATTATATCTGAAGAAATTCAGAACTCATATATTTAGAACCGCATCGGTGGCATAATGGTTAGCGTGCTCACCTCGAGTATGGTAGATCATTGGTTTGTGCCCCGGATGGCTCAAACCAAAGACTATAAAATTTATATTTGTTGCTTCTCTGCTAAGCACGCAGCATTAAGGGGAAAGAGCAAAGACTGGTTGGCTCGGAATCAGAATAATGTGTCAGAGTGGAGCGACATGTCTACCCTGGAACTGTTGTTTTAATGAGCTAGCACTATAAAAATCCAACTATGCGTGATTGTCTATAACAAAGTGGACCTCATCATTATCTCTTTGAAATTAACATGTTCTCGCCATGATATAGCTGAAAAATTGCTGAATTGCCATTAAACAACAATCACTCACTCACTCACTCACTCATATATATTTATCATTGTAGGTACAGGGAGGAAGACCTCAGAACCTGGTATTTACCATTCCCATATTTGAACCTCTACCTACACAGTACTATGTCAAGGCCATATCAGACAGGTGGCTGGGGTCACAGTTCATGTGTCCTATATCATTCCAGCATCTGATCCTACCAGAAAGACATCCTCCTCATACAGGTATCCATGCTGTACACAATTATTACATATTTTTATAACATCCTCCACATACAGGTATCCATACTGTACACAATTATTACATATTTTTATAACATCCTCAACATACAGGTATCCATACCAGTCTGTGCCTTTAGCCACTAGCCCTATGCCCGAGACTAGTAAAACTGTGTTCGGGCTAGTGAAATTTTACTGAAATTTATATAAACAAATAGAAGAAAACCTCAAAATTAGCTATTCGGGCTAGTAGCTGAAAAAGTTTTTGGCACAGACTGCCATACTGTACACAATTATTACATATTTTTATAACATCCTCCACATACAGGTATCCATACTGTACACAATTATTACATATTTTTATAGTGTCCTCCACATACAGGTATCCATGCTGTATACAATTATTACATATTTTTATAGCATCCTCCACATACAGGTATCCATACTGTACACAATTATTACATATTTTTATAACGTCCTCCACATACAGGTATCCATACTGTACACAATTATTACATATTTTTATA